>PVJA010019987.1:0-37587 GCA_004027025.1 Myocastor coypus | reverse complement strand
AAAAAAAAAAAAAAAAAAAAAAAAAAAAAAAAAAGTTAGCTCTAAATTAATAGCGTCTGAAGTAGAAGAACATCTGAGGAAAGGTAAAGAGGAAATGAGAGCAAAATTAATCTCTGAAGCAGAAAAAGAAAGGATAACTGTAATGAAAGAATTACTAAATACATCTAAAGAAGAAATTGATAAAAAAAATAGAGGAGATTAGAAAAATGATTGAATCCTTGAATGAGCGATATAGGAAATAAACAGATCGCATGAAACAGGTTCAAAGAAATATACAAGAAAATAAAATGTCAATCACAAGCTGGCAATAACATATGAACAAAAGTGAAGATAGGATTTCAGATGTTGAAGACAAAGTTACAGCTAGTGAGAAGGTAAGAAAGGATCACTTAAAGACAATCAGGATGCAGGAAAAAGTAATTTAACATTTGCAAGACGATGCAAAAATGAACAACATCAGATTAATAGGAATCAATAAAAAGAAGGACTCAATACAAATGATATAAAAAGAATATGGGCAGAAGTAATAACAGAAAATTTCCCAAATATGAGACAACAATGAGACATTCGTTAACTGAAACATACAGAACCCCAAATAATATCAACCCAACTAAAATCACACCCAGACATATAATAGTCAAGATTCCAGAAATTCAGCAGAAGAATAATATACTAAAAGCTGCTAGAGAAAAGAAACAGATCACATTTAAAGGAAAACCTATCAGAATAATAGCAGATTTATCTTTACAAACCATGAAGTCAAGAAGAGCATAGAGAAGAGTCCTTCAAGTCCTCCATGAAAACAAATTTCAACCCAGACTGCTATACCCAGCAAAACTCTTTCAAGTATGAGAGAGAAGTGAAATACTTCCATGACAAGGAATAACTAAAAATTTTCATGATATCAAAGCCAACCCTACACAGACTACTTAAAGATATATATATATTTTTTTGTCCTTTTCTTTCTTTTTCTTTTTTCGTACAGGGTGTCTCTACTGAGTCATAGTGATTCTCCTGCTTGTACTTCGCAAGTGCTGGGATCACACGCATGTGCCACCACACCCAGACTGTAATCGCTGGCTCAGTGTACTTGAGAGTGGGGCTGGTGCGGCACGTGGGACCAGGAACCAGACCTGGCCCGTGCGCTTCCCTAAGTTAAAAATATTTTTGAGGGAGACCGAAATGACCTGATCTCTACAAATGAGTCCAGAAAGAATGCACCAAATAGGACAATCAGTTTAACAGGAGAAGAAGGAGTAAACAGTAGTAAGTAAAAGACGTGTCAATCATAACTCAATACATTTCAATTATAACCATGAATGTAAATGGACTCAATTCTCCAATTAAAAAAAAATAGGCTGGCAGAGTGGATAAGGAAGCAAAATCCAACAATATGATGTATACAAGAAACAGACTTAACTCATAAAGAAACTCATAGACTAAAAGTTAAAGGGTGGAAAAAAAAAAACTACATGCTCCAGCACCTCAAAATAAATGGGCGGGGGGGGGGGGGCTGGGGGATAGCTCAGTGGCTTAACTGCCTGGCTGGCAAGTACAAGGTCCTGAGTTCAACCCCTGGCACCAAAAAAACAAAAAACGATAAACAAAAAACAACAACAACAACAAAAAAGCAGGGATAGCAATCCTCTTTGCAGATGGTCCAAACTTCTAACCAAGACTAATGAAATGAATTAAACAAGACCACTACATACTGGTTAGGGGACAAGTTCAAGATGAAGAGGTAACACAAATAAAAATATATGCACCCAGAACAGGAGCACCAAGTTATAAAAGACAAATCTTAATGGACATGATAAATCTAATATCCAATATCACAATCTTAAGGGAAGACCTTAACACCCCCTTACCCAAAAAAGATAGGACAAGCAGACAAAAAAATTAGCAAAGAAGTAGAAGAACTGAATCAGATCTTGGAGCAACTGGACTTAGTGCACATACACAGAGTGTTCCACCCAACAACTTCAGAATACACATTTGTTTTCAGCTGCACATTTGACATTTTACAAAATTGACCACATACTTTTGCACAGGTCATGCTTAAATATATGCAAGAAAACATATCAGAAATTATATCATGTATATTATTTGACCACAGTGCAAATAAACTGGAAATAAATGACAGAAGAAATCAGAAGCACCCCAGAAACACATGGAAATTAAACAACACCCTTCTAAGCAACTAGTGGGCTACAGATGAAATTAAACAAGAAATTAAACAATATTTACACTTTAATGAAAATTCAAACACAACCCACCGGGATTTAGGGGGTGTAATGAAAGCAATTAGTAGAGGGAAATTTATAGCCTTGAACTCACACATTAAGAAAACAGAATGGAAATAAATAAATACTCATACAAAGTGCCTAAACTGACTAGAAAAGGAAAAGCAAACAAAACGCAAAGTCCAAACATGGGAGGAATTTATAAAGATTAGAGCAGAAATTAATTCAATCCAGACAAAGAAAACAATACAAAGAATAAATTAAAAAGCTGCTTTTTTGAAAGATTAACTAAAACTGATATGCCTAGCTAACCTCATCAAAAAGAGGAAAGAAAGGACTCAAACTCAAACAATAAGGAATTAAAGGGTGAAATTACTCAGACCCCTCAGAGATTTAGAGGATCATTAATAGTTACATTGAGAATCTTTACTCTCACAGAATTGAAGACACAGAAGTAGACAGATTCCTAGAAAGGTACAAAGTACCAACACATAATGAAGAAGATATAAATACTCTCAGTAACCCAATAACAGTGAATGAAATACAAAATGTAACAAAAATTCTACCAACAAAGAAAAGTCCAGGTCCTGATGGATTTACAGCCCAATTCTACAAGAAATTTACAGAAGACATAATCTCAACGCTTCTCAAGCAGTTCAGTGAAATTGAAAAGGAAGCAATCCTTCCAAACTCATTCTTAGAGGCAAGTATTACGCTGATAACAAAACCAGAGAGCGAAGCAACTAAAAAAGAGAACTACAGGCCAATTTCTCTGATAAACACAGATGCAAAAATCCTAAATAATATCCTCGCCAATAGAATATAGCAAATCATAAAGAAGATTATACACAATGACCAGGTAGGCTTCATCCCATCGATGCAAGGATGGTTCAATTTATAAGCAAATCTAACAATGTAATAGACTATGTCAATAGAACCACAGCCAAAAACCATATGAGCTTCTCAGTGGATGCAGAAAAGGTTTTTGACAAAGTCCAACACTCATTCATATTCAAAGCATCACAGAAAATAGGAATAGAGGGCCACCACAGAAAATAGGAATAGAGGGCCATAAATTGTCATTCAGATTTAGTAACTGTATCAAAATACCATCAACATACTTCACAGACCTGGAGAAATAAATCCTAAAATTTATTTAGAAGCAAAAAAGACCTAGAATTGCAAAGACAATCCTGGGCAACAAAGACAAGGCAGGAGGCATTACAATTCCTGACGTAAAGTTATACTACAGCGTTACCAGGATAAAATTAGCATGGTATTAGCAAAAAAAAAAAAAAAAATAGACTTGAGGAAAAAATGCAGAAGCAAATACAAACACTCAGCCACCTTATTTTTGACGAAGGGGCCAAACATGTTTACTGGAAGGAAGAGCCTCTTTAACCAATCGTGCTGGAAAACCTGGCTCTTCACATGTCGAAAACTAAAACCTGACCCAAGTCTATTACCATGCACTAAATTAAAATCAAGATGGATTAAAGATCTAAATATTAAAAGAGAAACCCTGTATCTCCTAGAGGAGAATGTCGAAGGAATTCTTTAAGATATAGGGGTAGGCAGAGAGTGCATGTACAAAAATCAAAATGCACGTTTAACACTTGAAAGAATCAACAAATGGGACCTCCTCTGATTGAGTTTTTTCATCTCAAAAGAAATTCCCTACAGAGTGAAAAGACAACCCAGAAATTTCAAAAAGTTTTCAACTAATAAGTACTCAGACAAAGGTCTATCTAGAATTTATAAAGAACTAAAAACCATTTGGATCCCAAAATTCAAAGATCCAATACAGAAACGGGCATCTGAGATAACACATACTTCTGAGAGAAAGAAATTCAGCAAGCCTATAAATACATGAAGAAATGCTCCACATTGCCAGCCATTCGTGAAACATGATCACCTCAGGAACCATCTCACCTCAGAAAGAATGGCTACCATAAAGAAATCAAGCAACAATAAATGTTGGAGAGGCTGTGGGGAAAAGGAACACTTCTCCACTGCTGGTGGAAATGCAGACTAGTGCAACCATTATGGAAAGCAGTGTGGAAACTTCTTAAAAGACTAGAACTGGAAATTTCATTCAATCCAGCTATCCTCCTATTGAGAATTTTTCCAGAAGTACTGAAAACATCGTATCATAGTGATAGCTGTGCACCCATGTTCATGGCGGCACAATTTGTGCTAGCCACATCTTGGAAACAATCAAAATCTCCATCATCTGCAAAATGATTGAAAAAGATGTGGTATTTTCATGAAATGGAATATTCCTCAGCTATATGGAATAATAAACTAGAAGACTTCCCATATGAATATTTGTATCTTGAAGATATACTCATAAGTGAAATAAACCAGACCTACATGTGCAAATATCATATAGTCTCCTTACTGTAAGCACTCAAAAGAAGAAAACGTAAATAAATAAATAAACAAATAAATAAACAAACAAACAAACAAATAAATAAATTTTGGGCAGTGCCAGGATTCAATCTCAGGACCTTGCATTTTCTGCATCCCTAACCCCTTTATTTTATTTTATTTTATTTTATTTTATTTTATTTTATTTTAAGAAGAGTGGCCTAAATGCAAAATGCATTTGGAAGAGTTTTTTAAAAAAAATAGAATAAAATAAAAATAAAAAGTGCAAGGAGGAGAAAATATTTTTGAAAGACATACTACTATTGTTTGCTCAAAATAACAAATCATCTAAGAAGTCTGAATCATTGCATGTTTGCCAGAATTTACCAGAAAGATCAGAGCTAATCAATTGTAAGCATGTTGAACTCAGTCATATACAATACAACACTTACTACTTGAACAATTTTCTTTCTTCTCTTTTCAAACATTTACTTTGAAATTTTTTTACAAAAAAAGCATTTTGAAGAGTATTGTATCCTTTTTTCTTTTACTGCATGTATATTTACAAAAGACAAAAATATGTCACATAATGAAGGTGAAAATACTGACTCACAATCCCTTATCTTGGAGGAAGGAAAATAAAACAATAGTGAGTATATCAACACAAGGGAAGAATGATCTCTACCAGATAATGAACCATTACCTTGGTAGTACCAAACCTTTATTTATTGCTATGATCTTTATAAAAATGAAAGTTTTAAATAAAAAAAAAAAATAAATTCCAGCCCAGACTGCTATACCCTGCATAACTCTCTTTCAAGTTCAATGTAGAAGTGAAATACTTCCAGGACAAAGAAGAATTAAAAAATTTCGTGATGACAATGCTAACCCTGCATAGTTTACTAAAAGATATTCTAGAGAGGGATTGAAATGATCACAACTCCATCAAGGAGAATGGAAAGAAAGTACCAAATAGGGCAAACAATTAAACACAGGAGAAAAAGAGGTATACAAAAAATGACTTTCAACTATTTTGTATACAGCAGTAGAATATTTCCAACAGAATACTCTCCAAATTGACTTCTCCTACACTGTATGGATCATGATTCTGTCTGGGTCTACAGAGTGGATATCAAGGAAATAGCAGTAGCTCAGTCCCTACAAATGACACCTGACCACCAGTAAGCATCATGGACACTGTCCACATCAATGACATACTAGAAATTTGTGTGGTATCCTATGTCCAAACTGTTAGAAGTTCTGGACATATATTTGCCATTTCAGTATTTACGTTATGTTTCATTCTTAGTAATTCTTTGCTATCATGGAAACATTTTCTTAGTTGATGATTTTGTATATATTAACCTATTAAAATACTATGTGAGTACTCTGAAATGATTACAGATTTGTACATATGATACAGAACATTCTGGCCTCTAAGTTGGACTCTTAATTTGATTTGAATTTTGGAATGTTGTTTTGAAATAGTTAATTCAATTTTAACTAATATTTAATTAATTTTCCGAATATTGTTTAATTATGCTTTTTGTTTTATGATTTATACTGTATCTCTGACTTACAATCTACTTATAAGACATGGTGTGATATTTTCTCCTACTATTACAAACTTTAAAATGAATATATAAAAAAATAAAAAAATAAAATGAATATATATATATATATATATATATATATATGAGTTAGATTAGATATACAGCTACTTTGTCTTTTGAGATTAAATGTTTGTACTGACAATGCTTACAGAAAATATCAGGTCTGCATCTTGTCCTCTGAGTATTATGAAGACAGCAATATGCATGGTATTAATTATTGTAACCATCATACTAACTTGTTTTTAAACTGTTTCACTGCTAATCTTATATACCTATATCTATCAATCTAAACTGATCTGATGATGAAAATATGTAATATAACCATTGTTAAATTTAAATAATAATAAAAACTGTTTCATTGTTATTTTATTTTTTTCTCATTAAAATGAAAAATAAAGTACAAATCACAGATAACAATAGTTCCTTTGGCATATGCTTTTGAAAATTTTGATTATATCACAGTTCTGCACCACAATGTCACATGTCTTTTTTAGAAACATCAAACTTCTCTGTCACAGTATGTTTATGCACCATATGATCTTGTTTCTTCATTGATTTTTATCATTTATGTTTAACTCTGTTGAAAGTATTCCTGCTTGTGATATAAAAATGAACTAACAGAAAATAAGTTTTAAACCAAGTTAGCAAAATAAAACAAAAAAAACCGTACATTATTATTTATTTTACTTTAGGTAAGAAAAATGAAAGATTATTTTTATCTTAATGTACACTAGGTATCACTAGCATAGCTCTTGGCTTTGTTGATAATAGAAATGAAAAAATATAGGCAAAAGTTTTAATTAACAGGATAGGGAGGATAAGTAACAGATGCCTGCTTCAGTAATAGCAGAAGGGTTCCACTCTAAGAGAATCACCCTGGCCCACGAGAACAGGAGGGAGCCAGCTTAATGGGATGGCTGCAGTCATGATGGTACAGGTGATGGTAAGCTCAGTCCTGGTATCCATGCTCAGGTAGATTCCTAGTCACCTGAGGAACAGGTCAGTGTTTATAGGAGGATTCACCATAACCAGAAGGCAGGGAATCTTCTGGCCATTAGCATGATCAGTACTGAAGGACAGTCAGAGGTCAGGAGCACTGAGGGCTAAGGGACAGCCATTTTTGGGGTGACTTGGTTCTGTGCACAGAGCTGACAAGGGTTTGATCCCAAGTTGTACAAACATAGGTCAGACTTGTTCTACTTTTAGTTACTGATTGACTGTTTCTAGGGTCAAGTGAAAGGTCATGATATTTAACAAAAATATATATTCTTCCCTGACTGCCTCACAAGAAAACACAAATTATTGTTTGTAGGAGTAACATGTGAAGGGTCTAAGAATTTGTCTTCTCTTTGATCTTTGTCCACATCACAGTCATCCTTCCATTAGTGATTTTTTTAGGCTCAGGCTCTCCATTTAATCTATTAACATTCATATAACTTTGCCAATAAAAAACAAAATCAATACTTGTGCAAACACAATGAGATTTGCAGATGCTCAGATCTACTCAGACATCTCAGAGAAGCTGAAACTCAAAATGTTTCCCTAAAGGAATTAGAAATGGGGTACAATTCGTAAGAAAAATATTATTTTAAGTATTCATATTTATTTTTATGTAATTAGACAAACTGTAGCTGATATTGGTTTAGAATGTTCATGTTAATCAGTTACTATTCATAGTCAAATCATAGGAGTATGTATACATGTATACATGTTTTTGTATTTTTTAATTGTTTATTATTTTTCATAAGAAATAATAGGACAGTTTCAAAAACACGTTAGTATACATTCAAAATAATTGATACAATGCATATTGTTGTCCTTGTAGTTATACAGAGCAAAGGGTGTACATGTAATAAATTTGCTAATTGATATTGGTAAAAAGAAAAATTTCTTCTTTTTCAATTAAGAGAAAGTACTTGTAAAGAACTTTTTAATTTTATTTATTTATGTTTTTCTTGTTTCATAACCTTTATTTACTTATTCACTCATTTTTATGGCTGGCTCAGCCCGCGACCTGACAGCAGGGCTGGCGCAGCATGTGGTGCCGGGGATCGAACCGCGCTCCCTGAAGCCGCCCAAGCTTTCCCAAGCAGGCGCTTTACACCACTGAGCCATCCCGCTGGGCCCCCAAGAGAAAGTACTTGTATACTTAGTCCAATGTTCCACATTTGCAGTGGGTTCCTGGCAAAACTGGCAATGTTGGAAGCTGTTGATTTAAACCTTTTATAGCTTAGCATACTAATCTAGCTTTACATTTTATACCTCATGTTAAACTTTTCTGCTGGATGGTTAAGGGCAAGGTAAAGCAAGACCTATAAAACAAAGCATGTAACTTTTGTATCTTCCAAGGTCAGTCAAATCGACTCAGGATTAGCTTCGAAATCATGTACAGTGCTATGTACAATTGTTGACAGTGTCAGCCATCTGGATGAGTCATGGCCATTGCTTGACCAGTTTGCTCCCTGTGAAAGCCTGATAAAATGTTTCCTCTCTAGGTGACACTCCTTAGGCATACTATACACCTTCAGTGCCTTTCCTCTGTGGCCCCATAATGTCCTTGAACAGGAAATTTGGGAAACTGCTGAGTTATAGGATACTACAGCCCAGGTTCTGTTCTGTCCTGAGTCCTCACTGACCTTGAAGGGCTAGAGCTAAAATATTGGTTGTCCTTGTAGCTCTTCTTTTTCTCTAATTTTTGGTCTGTAAACATATTCTTAGCCCTCCAAAAGAAAAACTCCATATACTATTATACTACAACATGAGTTTTGAGCTTAACATCGCTGTCTTTCTGAATATCAAACATATTAAACTTAACTTGAAGTTGCTATTTTTGATCAGTCATTGATATTCCAATAAATCTCTATAGAATGTGATAAAAGCAGTTACACATTTATACTCAGACATTTAGAAATCTAAGGATGTACAAAATTGTACCCTGTCAAGCCTATGGCATTTTGCCTAGTCTTTTACTCTCACTTAATAACCTTTTTTGTTTTCTTGGAAATCAAATACTTACTTGAGAGAGAGAGTGTAACAGTAACCGAGATTACATTACAAGCAGCACACATTTAACAGACCAGAATTACAAGCATTCCAAGTATAGCTTTGGTGTTGCACATTACTATCATCAATGTGAAAAACCTTTTGAAGGTTATTAGGACCGTTATCTAATTAATCCTGTGTATATAAGTGCATAGAGTTGCTCCTGCTATGTTTCCTCTCATTTCTGCTTCCAGTCACTTTGTTGTTTGACCCATAAGTCTTATTTCCATTCAGATGTGTTATGCCTTTCCATTTGTATTTCTTCTTTTGAGTTCCTACACTAGGGAGACCATGTAATATTTTCATATGCAGCTCTGGTTTCTTTAACTTATGAGTACAAGTTCAAGATGAATCCATTTACATTGACTGAAGTCTTCCAGTTTATCATTTTTTTATAGCTGAGTAACGTTCCATTGTATGAAAATATCACATCTTTTTTAACCATTCTTCAAATGATGGGCATTTTGGTTGTTTCCAAGATTTGGCTATTACAAATTGGGCTGCTTTAAACATAGGTGCACAGATATCGGTATGTTATGACGTTTTCAGTACTTCTGGGAAAATTTCTAGTAGCGGGATAGCTGGATTGAACAGGATTTCCAGATGTAGTTTTTTAAGGAGCCTCCACACTGCTTTCCATAATGGTTGCACTAATCTGCATTCCCCCCGGCAGTGCAGAAGTGTTCCTTTTTCACCACAACCTCTCCAGCATTTATTGCTTTTTGATTTCTTTATGATGGCCATTCTTTCTGGGGTGAAATGGTATTTAAGTGTTGTTTTAATTTTCATTTCATGGGTGGCTAGCAATGTGGAGCATTTCTTCATGTATTTATAGGCTTGCTAAATTTCTTTCTCTGGAAAATGTATGTTCATCCCAGATGCCCATTTTTGGATTGGGTCTTTGAATTTTGAAACCTTAATGGTTTCCAGTTCTTTATAGATTCTACATAGAAGACCTTTTTTCTGAGTTCTTATTAGTTAAAATCTTTTTGAAATTTGTGGGTTGTCTTTTCACTCTGTTGATAATTTCTTTTGATGTGCAAAAACTTCTTAGCCAGAGGAGGTCCCATTGGTTGATGCTTTCAAGTGTTAAAGGTGCATTTTGATTTTTGTACATGAATTTTTTCCATAGCCCAATATCTTCAAGATTTTCTCCCACTTTATCTTCTAGGAGATTTAGTGTTTCTCTTTTAATATTTAGATCTTTAATCCATTTGGACTTTAGCGCATGGTGATAGACTAGGGTCAAGTTTTAATTTTCGGCATGTAGAGAGCAAATTTTTCCTGCACCATTGGTTAAAGAGGCTATCTTTCTTCCAGTAAGCCTGTTTGGCCCCTTTGTAAAAGATCAGGTGGCTGAGTGTGCTTGTATGTGTTTCTGCATCTTCTAATCTATTCCACTGATCCTCAGGTCTATTATTTTTGTTTGTTTGTTTTTGCCAGTACCATGCTAATTTTATTACTGCAGCTTTATAGTATAACTTTAAGTCAGGAACTGCAATGCCTCCTACCCTATGTTTGTAGCGCAGAATTGTCTTGCAATTCTGGGTCTTTTTTGGTGCCAAATAAATTCTAGGAATGATTTCTCCAGGTCTGTGAAGTATGTTGATGGTATTTTGATAGGAATCGCATTAAATCTGTATAACAATTTAGAGAGTATGGTCCTCTTAACAATTTTAGTTCTTCCTATCCAGGAGCAGGGAATATCTTTCCATTTTCTGAGATCTTCTAGGATCTCTTTTTTCAGAGTACTATAGTTTTCATTGAAAAGGTCTTTTACTTCTGATTTAGTTACTTTTTGCTCGTTGCTGGGACAAGTACCCGACAATCAAAATGAAGGAAGGAAAGGTTTATTTAGCTCACAGTTCATAGAGGTTTCAGTCCATATTCGGCTGGCCCAAGGCTGAGTGGAGCAGGGTGGAGAGCATCCAGTTCATGGTGGCAGAACAGCAGCAAAATGGTGGCAGAGGCAGCCAATCAATCAAGGCAGCAGAGCAGCAGCAACAGCTCAAGTCTGTCTCTCTGTCTCTCTTTATATTACATTCAGGCTTTCCACTTCAGCCTTTGCCTTAGGCTACACCCATAATTCTGGAAGTACTTAGGCCCATAATCCCATCAGTATTAAAAAGCATAATCCCAAGGATCATGGATCAAGTCTCAAACTCTGGAAGTCCCCGCCCCCTGACTCATGAGGCTTTGGCGGGGACAACTAGACATACACCATAAGAACTTCCTTAGTTAGATTAACTCCTAAGTGTTTCATTTTCTTTGGTGCTATCATAAAAGGTACTGTTTTTCTAATTTCTCTCTCAGTGTGTTTGTTATCTGTGTAGAGGAATGCCACCGACTTCTGTGTATTGGCTTTGTAACCTGCTATGCTACTGAATTTATGTATTAATTCTAGTAGCTTCTTGGTTCAGTTCTTTGGGTTTTCCAAGTAGATAATCATATTATCTGCAAATAATGATAGTTTTACTTCTTCTTTACCCATTGTTGTTCCTTTTATTTCTCTTTCTTATCTAATGGCTGTAGCTAATGATTCCAGAACTATATTGAATAAGAGTGGTGATAGGGAACATCCTTGTCCTGGGTCAGATTTGAGAGTAAAAGATTTCAGTTTTTGCCCATTTAGAATTATGTTAGCTGTTGGATTGTTGTAGATGGCTTTTCTCAGGTTGAGAATGAGGCCCTCTATTCCAATTTTCTGTAGGACTTTGAACATGAATGAGTGTTGGACTTTGTCAAAAGCCTTTTTGGCATCAATTGAGATGATCATGTGATTTTTTTTATCTTGGCTCTATTGATATAGTGTATTGCATTTACAGATATGCGTATATTGAACCATTCTTGCATCCCTGGAATGAATCCTACCTCATGGTGGTGTATAATCTTTCTGATGATTTGTTGTATTCTAGTGGCAAGGATGTTACTGAGGATTTTTGCATGTATGTTTATCAGAGAAATTGGTCTATAGTTTTCTTTTTTAGTTACATCTTTCTGGTTTTGGTATTAGTGTAATACTTGCCTCTCAAGATGATTTTGGAAGGACTACTTCCTTTTCAATTTCACTGAAGGGTTTGAGGAGTGTTGGGATTAAGTCTTCTATAAATTTTTTGTAGAATTCAGTAGTGTATGAATCAGGTCCTGGAGTTTTCTTTGTTGGTGGACTTTTTATTACTATTTGTATTTCATTGGCTATTATTGGGTTATTGAGAGTACTAATATCTTGATTCAGTTTTGGTAATTTGTACTTTTCTAGGAATCTGTCCATTTCATTCGTGTGTTCAATTTTGTGAGAGTAAAGATTCTCAAAGTAGCTCTTTATGATCCTGTGTATCTCTGCAGGGTCTGTAATAATTTCACACTTTTCATTCCTTATTGCTTGAATTTGAGTCTCATCTTTCCTCTTTTTGATGAGGTTAGCTAGAGGCTTATTAATGTTATTTAATCTTTCAAAGAATCAGGTTTTGGGTTCATTAATTCTTTGTATTGTTTTCTTCATCTCAATTGGATTAATTTCTCCTCTAATCTTTATAATTTCCTCCCGCCTTTGGGCTTTGGATTTTGTTTGCTCTTCTGTTTCTAGTTGGTTTAGGTGCTGCGTTAGGTTGTTTATTTGTTGCCATTCTATTTTCTTGATATGTGAGGTCAGAGCTATAACCTTCCCTCTAAGATATGCTTTCACTGCATCCCACAAATTCCAGTAGGTTGTGTTTCAAATTTCATTAAGTTGTATGTACTGTTTAATTTCATCTGTAACCCCCTGGTTGCTGAGAAGAGTGTTGCTTAATTTCCATGTAATCTTGGAGTTACTGTGGTTTCTTTTGTCATTTATTTCCTATTTGATTGCACTGTGATCTGATAATATGCATGGGATAATTTATCTTTTCTTGTATATACTTAAGCAAGATCTATGGACTAATATGTGATCGATTTTAGAAAATGTCCCATGTGAAAAAAAATGTGTATTTTGAAGTGGTTGGTTGCAACACTCTGTGTACATCAAGTAAGTCCAGTTGTTTCAAGGTCTGGTTCAGTTCTTCTGCTTCTTTGCTAATTTTTTGTCTGCTTGACCTATCTTTTTCAGATAAGGGGGTGTTGAGGTCTCCTGTTAAGATTATGGTATTGAATATGAGATTTTTCATGTCCATTAAGGTTTGTTTTAAATAACTTGCTGCTCCCATGTTGGGTGCATACATATTTATGATTGTTACCTCTTCATCATGAATCTTTCCCATAACAAATGTTGTGATGTTCTGTGTCAGTGCCGAAAGGAACAATGAGAAACCTGATGAATTTAGTTCAGAGGACTCACTGAGATTTGTCTCTCTCAAAGTGAGCCTGGACCCACAGAAGAATCTTACTTTTATTAAATACTAAAGGATAGCCTACAGAATTTGTATAACTGCTTTGGGGAATGCAGACTAGAGACCACTACTTCTATCACCATTTACCTAATATCAGGTTAATACAAATGCTAATTGAAAACATTCCAGCCGGGCGTGGTGGTACACCCCTGTAATCCCAGCACTTGGGAGGCTGAGGCGGGAGGATCGGTGAGAGTTCGAGACCAGCCTGGGTTACAAAACTGAGCTCAAGGCCAGCCTGAGCTGTACAGCGAGACCCTGTCTCAAAAAGACAAAAAAACAAAACAAAACAAACAAACAAACAAACAAAAAAACGAAAACATTCCAAGCAGGGGAGGAGACAACCAGTAACATCCCAGGGAAGGGAAGAGACAACAATCAAGGCGCCATTAGAATAAACGGTTATCTGCTTCCTTGAATCCAGGTTTCAGGAATCCCCATGTAACCCCCTACAGCTGTCCTTGGGCTTTATTGTTCTCTACTTAATATGCTTGGTCCTTAGCTCTACAACCAATATGTAGGGGACTTCTTTATTTTGTTTGATCAGTCTTGGTTTGAAGTTTAGACTGTCTGCAAACAGGATTGCTACCCCTGCTTTTTTTTGAGGTGCTGGAGCATGTAGTATTGTTTTACAATCTTGAACTTTAAGCCTGTGAGTTTCTTTATGAGTTAAGTGTGTTTGTTGTATACAGCATATTGTTGGGCTCTGTTTCCTTATCCACTCTGCAAGTCTACTTCTTTTAATTGGAGAATTGAGTCCATTTACATTGATGGTTATAATTGAAATGTATTGACTTATGGTTGACATGACTGTTATTTGCTACTGTTTACCACTTTTTCCTCCTATGTTTAGTTGGTTACTCCATTTGGTGGGATCTTTCTGTTTTCATTTGTTGAATTCAGGTCTTTTTGGTCCCTCTCTAAAATATTTGTTAGAGTATTGTGCAGTGTTGGCTTTGACATCATGAAATTCTTTAGTTGCTCCTTGTCGTGGAAATATTTCACTTCTCCCTCGTACTTGAAGGAGAGTTTTGCCGGGTATAGTAGTCTGGGTTGAAATTTGTTTTCATGAAGGACTTGAAGCTCTCTGCTCCATGCTCTTCGTGACTTCATGCTTTGTGAAGAGAAATTCGCCATTATTCTGATGGGTTTTCCTTTAAATGTGATCTGTTTCTTTTCTCTAGCAGTTTTTAGTACATTATTCTTCAGCTGGATTTCTGGTATCTTGACTGTTATATGTCTTGTTGTGTTTTTAGCTAGGTTGATGTTATTTGGAGTTCTGTAGGCTTCATTTACCTGAATGTCTAATTGCTTTCTCATATTTGGGAAATTTTCTGCTAATTCTTCTGCCCATATTTTTTTTATATCCTTTGTATTGACTCCTTCTTTCTCATTCATTCCTATTAATCTCACAATGATCACTTTTGCATCATTTTGCAGATGATGAATTATTTTTTCTGCATCCTGGTTGTGTTTAAGAGATCCTTTCTTATACTTTCATTAGCTGCGACCATGTCTTCAAGATCGGAGATTCTATCTTCACTTTGGTTCATAAGGTTTTGCTAGCTTGTGATTGAGATTTCGCTTGTATATCTCTTTCAAACTGTTTCATGTGACCTATTTCTTTCTTATATTATTCACTCAGGGAGTCCATCATTTCTCTGTTCTCCTCTAATTTTTTATTAATATCTTCTTTAATAGTAGTAAAGTCTCTCATAGTTAACCTCTCTCTAATTCAGAGATTATTTCTGTTCTGTTCTCCTCTCTACTTTTCTGTACTTGTTCTCCTACTTGGGATGTTATTAATTTGGACATTTCTTTCTTAACTTCCGATATTATTTGTCTCTGGTTTCCTCCGTATGTTTCTCCAGTTGTTTTTCCACTTCATGTATTTCTTTTATTACTTCAGATGTTATCTCTGATCTCAGTTGCTCTGTAAGTTTCTGCACTTATCTATCTACCTCAGATGCTACTGATTCAGAGCTTTTATCTATATGATTCCCATTTTCTTCCATGGCAGTGTCTCCTGTATTTGATTTGTGTCGGCTTGGGCCCTGAGATTACATCTTACTCCTTGTCATTATTTTGTATGGAAGCCATCTCTGCACTTTGGTGAAGATATGCTATTAGTGTTTATGGGAATTTGGACTGGATCCCCCAATTTGTTTCCCCTCCAGAAATGTGGCTGTGTATCAGAGCTTGGGTTGCTGGCTGTTGCGAGGCCCATGGGTTGGGACTGTGGGTAGAGATGGAGCTCTAGAGTTGAGGAATCCTGGTAAGCTGTCAGACCAGATGGGTTGTCAGACGAGATGTCAGATGGATTTGGTACTGGAGCTTGGACAGTAGGAATCAAAGAAAAGAAAACGGGGGTGGGGGGAGGCGTGCTGAAGTTCCTTATCCAGAGGATGCATGAGGCAGATGGGTTCAGGACTAAAAGTCGAGGAGGAGGAACCAAAAGAAAGGTGGAGAAGGGACTGAGGGTCCTTACCGGCGGGCACACAGGTCAGACCTACAAAGGGTTATCTTGAGCCCACATTACCTTCTAAAGATTAAAGGGAATTACAGCCCTATAGCCAAGACCTCTCTGTGTAGCCGCTGTATCTCCTTCGCTGTGCTGACAATAAGGCCAGGCTATGCAGTATGAATTTAATGTACATAAAGAGAAGCTGGCTTCTATATTTAATAAGCAGTTTCATTTTAATTTGAAAAGATTTAGTAGTAGATATAAGTAATATTTATCCTTTATAATCACTACCAATAATTACCAAATGTACAAATACACCTTAGATAATAATAGTACTCCTTTTTACAATCAGAGCTATGTTATCTTTTGGAATAGGCTGAAATCTCCAGTTTTAATTTTGTAAACTCCTTATGAGGGGAGCAAAAGCTGATTTTTTTACAGCCATCAGATCTAAAGCTGTGTTTCTGCTTCTGGACTTTGCATGCAAAAGATCTGCAATCCTGCATTTGATTGAAATTTGGGCTGGCCAATGGAAACTGCAGCTATTCTATATTGTTTATCTTTGATCCCCTGGATGATAGGTCCTTTTCCAATTTCTTTGAGATTGTAAGAGTTAGCCATGCTTATCATGTTTGGAGTGGCATTGATTAGCCCCATGTTTACCTTTTCCTCATCTCAGACAAAGTCCAGGAGCAGTCTTGTTACTCTTATCTCCTTTTTTCTTTTTATCTTGTTCTTTTTTGTGATGTTTTCTCATATAACCCATCTTTCCACACTTGAAACATTTGGTATGATTTTTCTTAAGAAAAGACTGTAATGTAGCTGCCAATAAATTAGCTTTGTACGGCTCTGAGCCAATATCAGCACAGCCTCTTCCAATGATGCACCTTCTGCCTTTAAGGGACACAGAGCCTTTTGACATTCAGTATTTGTATGGTCAAAAGACAAGGCTTGTAACAATAAATCCCTCAAATCTGATGCACTCAGTTTTGTGTACAGCTTCCCTTAATCGGAAGACAAAATTTATATATGGCTCCTTATTAGTTTGGAAAACCTTAGCAATGATTTTTGAGCATCCCCAGGGCTATCCACTTTTTCTCGTTCCCTTAAGCAACAAATTCGAGTTTGCACAATAGCCACATCATCATATTGCAATTGAAATTGCATCTCAAGCCAGGCCCAGTCAGTTGATCTGATAAAACACTCACTGGAGGATTTTGTCCCCTGTCAATCCTCTCTTGAATGTCTGATGCATCTTTCCACCAAGTTCTAAACTGCAAATATTGGCTTGGCCCTAAAACTGTACAGCACAAAATTACCCAGTCATGAGGAATTAATCTATGTTCATTTGTTAATCTTTGTATTAATTCAATCGCATAGCTTGAATGCATACCATAGGCCGCAACAGCCTGCTTTAAATCTTTAATAACCTTGAATGCTAGAAGTTGGTGTTCCCACTGTACATAGTCCTGGGGAAAGTGAGTATTTGTTGGGTGTTGTTGAACAGTGCAGGAAAAATACCCAAAGGGGCAGAATAAGCTTCAGGATCTCCCTGTTGTCTCCCTTGTATAATTGCCTGAGGTATCACACTTTTGTAAGCTTTCATGGGGGCTGCCTTTCTTCATACAGAGAAGCAGAAGGTTAAAAAATGGCAGTGGAGGGTGAATTTTTGTGAACTGAGATGGAGGAACTACAGGGGCAGAGACCTCCATTTTTTCAATCAAATTAGAAACCAATGTGGTAATTGCTTTACCTGAGCACACAGCTCACATACCTCATTCTTAGTTTCCTTTTGTTCTACGTCCTCCAAGTCCTCAGATTCTCAGGAGTTGGTTTGGAATGCCATAAATGTCCTTTTGATGTAGGAAGAAAAAACTGATCTGGAGCGGATGACCTCCATTAGGAAACCTCCAAATGGTATAGGGAAAACCAATCCCCAACCAGAAAAGTATCTGGGATGAGTGCGTGTTCTGTAAAACTGAAGAATGAATTTTAGGAACAGACGGGGTAATGAGCAGAACACATTTATTGAGGCAAAGAAAGCTCCTGTTTGAGAGAAAAAGAGTCGGGGGGGGGGGTCCCAAGTGGATATCTCCGAGAAGCTGTCTCTTCCAGGGACTTTTATAGAGGAGAAGCCGTCGGAACTCACTTAGTGATGTGGAACAAGGACTGTGCTCAACCAACGTAATTACAAGTACCATTGCTCAGGCAAAATTGATTAAAATCAGGATCCAATGGGAAAGCAAATCATGTAGCAAGCGGGCAAGAATACAGAGTGAGGTCTCTTCCTGTTGTTTGTGGGCTGGTGACTCTTTCTAGGTTCATTCAAGGTGATTGATACCTACTTAGAATATCAATCGCTGATGCCTACCCTTAAGTATGTAGTTGTTTTTGTTTACTCTTGTCTTCAGATCTGGCACACAGCTGAGGAATGTCTGTCTCTGATCACAAAGTCACCTTGTCTTCCATGTCATCTTTGAGAGCCTGGCCCTATCTAACTACGTTTAATGTTGCTAGCTAATTCAGCTGCTCACAACATTTTTTTTTTTTTTTTTTTTTTTTGTCTTTTTGAGACAGGGTCTCACTATGCAGTTGAGGCTGGCCTTGAGCTCACTTTTGTAGCCCAGGCTGGTCTCGAACTTGCACTGATCCTCCTGCCTCCGCCTCCTGAGTGCTGGGATTACAGGCGTGCGCCACCACGCCCAGCTTTGCTCACAACATTTTTAGGACTGTTAGATTCGTCACTATAAAGCATAGAGAAATTTAAGGAACTGACACTCTTGGTATTCCAGCCAGTGCCTTCATGTAAGGGGTCTTGAGGGGGTGTGACCTTATCAAAATTATCTACCACAGAGGCCCCTTACTCTGTTTTCAACCTTTTTGTTATGCTAGCATCTACATTTGAGAGTGAGGGAGGCAGAGGTCTTAAAAAGGTCTCACGTTTATATTTGTGCAGAAGCTGCTCTTGAGGTTTAGCAATATCAGCATATCTGAAGCTGATCTGTTTAAATATTTCTTAGACTCTTCTGAGTTCAATTGTAATAGTTCGAAAGCTAAGGAAATTAAACTGCAAAGAGACCATACATGAAGAACAATTTGTTCCCCATTTTGGTGAGCAGAACCCAGTGCTCTCATAACTTGCTTCCAAACTTTTAAATTTAAAGCAGCTTTTCCCCTAGGCTGAAACCAATAATAATATATTTTTATAAGGGAAAATAATTCCTTGAAACTCTTAGGTTTCATTTTTACATCTGCTGTTTTGAGTAACATCTGAATAAGACAGACACTCATTTTCTACTGAAGCAGAGTTTCTCATTGCTCTGAGCTTTTGCCGGTGGTCTCACCTACTCTGGGCTTACTTTTCCCACTTGGTCAGTCTCTCTTAACTCACCCCTGGTCGTCTTGCATGCTCCGAGTCTCACAGTCTCACGCCACTTGTTGTATGTTATGAATCGGTGCCAAAAGAAACTACGAGAAGACCCCATGAACTTTGCTCAGAGGTCTCACTGAGACTTGTCTCTCTTAAAGTGAGCCTTGGCCTTCAAAAATATCTCAGCTTTATTTAGGGCCAAGGAATGTGCTCAGGGGCATAATTACTTTAGTAAGGAAGTGCTGCAATCTCTTTTTTAAAAATTAATTTATTTATTTTTTTCTTGTTTCAGAACCTTTGTTTTTTCACTCATTTTTTATGTCCGGCTCAGCCCGCCTCAAGGGCAGGGCTGGTGCAGCATGTGGTGCCGGGAATCGAAGTGTGGTCCCTGAAGCCGCCCAAGCTTTCCCAAACAGGTGCTTTAGACCACTGAGCCAACCTGCCGGGGCCCCAAGTGCTGCAATCTCTGACCTCCATTTGCCCAATGCTAGGTTAACACAAATGCCAATTGACAAGATTCCAAGCAGGAGACAACCATTAGCATTCCAAACAAGGGAGGAGACAACTATCAAGGAGCCATCAGGATAAGC
This sequence comes from Myocastor coypus, assembly GCA_004027025.1. Lineage (NCBI taxonomy): Eukaryota > Metazoa > Chordata > Mammalia > Rodentia > Myocastoridae > Myocastor > Myocastor coypus. The sequence continues at coordinate 17,528 of PVJA010019987.1, read as the reverse complement.
TGTTATCTGCTTCCTTGAATCCCAGCTTTTGGGGAATCCCCAAGTAACCTACTACAAACCATCATTGGGCTTTGTTTATTATTCTCTGCTTCATTTTTTTTTAAGAATTTTATTTTATTTTATTATTTTTTTTTCTTGTTTCAGAACTTTTGTTTGTTTATTTCTTTATTTTTATGGCCAGAAGGGCTGGCACAGCATGTGGTGCCAGAGATCGAACCGCGGTCCCTGCAGCTGCCTAAGCTTTCCTAAGCAGGCGCTTTAGACCACTGAGCCATCCTGCAGGCCCGTCTCTGCTTCTTAAGATGTTCCTTTCTTATCTCTACAGACTGTGGGCAAGGTCAAAGCACTGGAGGCTCATACATCCCGGCAGGGGAATGCTGGCTGAGCGTGAACCTACCTGGGCTCTGTGTGGCCCAGGTGATGGGGATGGTGGGCAGGGTCAGAGCTCTGGAGGCTGGGCTCCATGCTGCCCAGGTGGTCTTTCTATTTGTCCTATAAGTTAACTTGTATATGTAAATGGGTTGTGCAATTGAAAATGTAATTCTTGATAATTCCTACAATTCACAATAAAAGTATTTGCTGAAGAATTTTTAAAATTTATTTGAAGCCGGGCGTGGTGGCACATGCCTGTAATCCCAGCACTCGGGAGGCTGAGGCAGGAGGATCAGTGTGAGTTCGAGACCAGCCTGGGCTACAAAAGTGAGCTCAAGGCCAGCCTCAACTGCATAGTGAGACCTTGTCTCAAAAAGACAAAAAAAAAAAAAAAAATAATAATAATAATAAAATTTATTTGATACAGAATCTCTCACTAAGCAGTTCAGACTCATAGCCATCCTTCTGTTTACAGCCTCCTCAGCACTGGCATTTTTTAAATTGCATTTAATAAGAAATAACAGTGTGAGAGCTTCAAAACACGTTACTAGTATATTTCTAGTGTTTGATACAATGCACACTGTCATTATAGGTACAAAAAATTTCTTCTCATTGAACTAAGAGAAAGTAATTGTATACATAATCTGATGTTCCATCACCACAGTGGCAAAACTGGCAGTGATGGAAGATGTTGATTTAAGCCTTTTACAGCTCAGTATACTGACCTAGCTTTACATTTTATGTTTCATGGTTATTCAGTCCAACTATTCCCCTACTGGGAATTTTCCCAGAAGAACTGAAAACATAATATCATAGTGATATCTGTGCACCTATGTTTATAGCAGCACAACTTGTAACAGCCAAATCTTGGAAACAACCAGCACTGGTATGAAGTGCACCACCACACCAAATCTTCACAGCTGGCTCAGTGCCCCCAGAGGCCAGACCAATGCAGCATGTGGTGCTGGGTATCAAATTCTGGTCCCCAAGCTTACTTAGTAGGTGCATTAACTATCTCGCTGGCCCTGGAAGATTTTTAATATCCAAGTGTCATAAATACTGTGTATCAAAATAAGCCAACTAATGAACTATTATTCAATTTAGGATGAGTCTACAATAGAAACCCTTGTTTATCAGCAGTGTGTATCATGACTTTAATAGACAATGTGGTACAAAGTTTAACAATAGACTGAAACTTATTGTACAATAAATGATAGATGTTTTGAGAATGGCACAGTAATTTGTCTTTTTCTAGAGCTGCTAAATAAATCTGAGATCCCACTGCTTGCAAGAGATGAAATCCATGTAATGAAAATGTTAAGACATCCATTAGTGTTTTGAATGTTAGTTCCCTGTATTTCAGTTTCTCAATCCTGGTAGTCTATATTATGGGAATGTAGTAAAGAGAAATGATTTCCACATTTGTTTGGCAAACTACAGCAATATGAGCTCTAGCAATTTGCATTTTTTCTACCCTTATTTCCCTTGGCATTTCATGATAGGTGTATCTCAAAACTATATCATGGGGTTTTTTTATGAATAAGGAAGGATATATAATGCCATGAACACAGGAGATTTTGAAATCATAAATCAAAGTGATTTTTCAATAAATTTGTGGAACTAGACTGGATGTGGGCTAAGTATTTGAAAAGTAAAAATGCATTACTCAAATTATTTAGCATCAGAAATAAGATGCAGGTGTAATGCAAATTAAGAACTGATGAATAATGAGAAAAGGATAATAACATTGTTTTAAGTGCATGGAAGTTTTATATGATGAAATTGAGTAAACTTTAAAACAAAACAATTAGTTTATTTCGATGTTCTTCTGAAAATGACCTCCCATAAATCTACTGTCATTGGAGATGATTTTTTGTAAATAAAGTTTTATAGGAACACAATTATAAGTATTCATTTTCATATTGCCTATGGCTATTCCATAATTCACCTGCAAAACTGAGTAGTTGTAATATAAATTACATTGCACTTTATTGAAGTAATGTGTTGTTAGATGCTATTTTTGGCTGATAGAAAGCATACATCTTGTAATTAAAATAATACATATTATTTGACATTTCTCAAAAGACTTTAAGCCCCTGATTCAGTTATCTAAAATCACTGAATACTAAATTTGTGTTATTAGCTTTGCAGTTGTTTTCATGGTCAAGAATTCTCATCCAGTAATATAATTTTGTAATTAGCTACAAAGGTGAAATAGCTTTTTATTTGTTAAGTGACCTAATATGTAATAAATGCATAATTTTACCAAGTGTCTAATAAGGACAATAAAAGTATTTCAAAAATTTAGACAGCAAGGTTTAATACTTAAATTAGAACTTAAACAAACATGAAAGGAATTGGCCAGATAAAAGGAAGATGAAAATTGGGAGCTAAGTTACAATTACTGTCAATAACACTTCAACAGAAGAGGCTGGGTAGCTCTCAGCTTTAAGGTCATTAGGCTCTCATACAGCCCAACATGAACGGTGAAGGGAGGACTAGGAAAGTGACTTTTGGGTGCTGTTATATTTGAAGCAGCATAGGTGCTGCTATACAGGGCTTGATAGTTGACAGAAGCTCATGGTTCATTGACAGAACCAGCAGTGTGGCAGACATTCTGATTTTTGCAGTACCTCAAGTACATGAATATATTTCTCTCAACTTCCGTGACTTTTGAGATCTGAGAAAGTAAGGGACCCTTGTTTATTTTCTATTTCCAACTTTTACTTACCTCCCTGTTTTGGTCAATAAGTGAAGAAAATTAGGAGTAAAATAGACTTGAGTGGTACAGAAGTTAACCATTTTCCATTATGCTCAGGTGCTGCTGGCCATATATTTGAATAGGATGCAGTGGGGGACCCATTTGAAATTTTGTGTTGCAACTTGGAGTCCAGGAGAGGAAATGCTTTAAAAGAATGGGCTTTGGTGCTGGCAAGACTGTAAATGAGAGGAAAGAGACTGCTGGAGCGCTTCATAGCACATGGGCTGTATAGTGTGAGGCAGGGCGGGGGCTGGGCATCTGGATCAGCCGTAGATTGCTTGCTTAGCAAGCTGGAAGCCTTGGGTGCAATCATCAGCACCAAAAAAAGATAAACTTCTAAAAATGATTCAACCAAAAAAATACAATAAAATCCAAGGCAAGGCAAAGCTCTGTGCCTTTAGACAACGACTCTGAAGGATTTGGGATCCTTTTCTTTTCTTTCCTTTTCTTTTCTTTTTTCTTTTTTTCTTTTCTTTTCTTCCTTTCCTTTCTTTTCCTTTCCTTTCCTTTGCGTTCCTTTTTTGCTCTTTTCTTTTCTTTTTTTTTGGCGGGACCAGGATTCAAACTCACGACCTTGCACTTGCCAGGCAGGCAGTTGTGCCATGGAGCTATCTCCCTAGCCTCTGGGATCATTTTCTTTGCTTTATGAAAGGATGAACAGCCAGACTTCTGCCAGGATGCATGTGAAACAGAAGAATGCTGTGCATCTTCTTAGAGTCATCTATACTACCGAAACAGCACACATTTTTAGTTCAACCTGAAAAAATGAAATCTGACATGTGTATTTTAATGTTTCAGGTATTTTTTTTAATTCCTAACAAATTTAAATTTGCATTTCAAGCTTCTCTGATATCTTGACATGATTCAAGACTATAAATTTTCTATAGAGGACAACTCAAACTATTGTGGAATTTGATTATTGTTTCCTTTTTGAATTTGAGATGTTTTCATATATATATAGAGAGAGAGATAGATAGATAGATAGATAGATATTCAGAAATATATATTTTCTGTCATACCACAGTGCTCTATATTTCTTTTCTAACTGATGCACTATTTACAGTTGTGTTTATGACTTCAAAATATACAATTATGTATAAATATGTCATTATTCATTATTAAATTCTGTCTGAATTTTTATAACATGGTTCATTTGTATAAATTTGTATGTATTTGAAATTATGGAATGTAGAAACGCAGGTAAATTTCAAAATATAAAAATGTGTTTTAGGTTTGTTTTGCATTGTATTTTTCCATTCTGAATTTAAATGCAAGGCCTTGAACATGCTAGGGAAATGCTCTTTTGTGAACCAATTATTGGGCCTTATATAGGCATATTTTTATGATTAGCATGAATGTATATTTTCATCAGATATCTTGTATTTTTAAAAATTTGATAGACATTCTAGATCAATTGTGTCAATGTATTATTTATAGTTAAATTTTAAAAAATATTTTGATGCTTTTTATATTATAAGATTTGGAAAATGTGAATAGACTAAAAAGGGAAGAAAATAATTAAGAAATATGGATGGTATAGACTATTTCAGAAATCTGTAATATTTCAACATTGACTATTATAAGCTTTTTTTTTTTTTTTTTTTTTTTTTTTTGAGACAGGATCTTGCTATGCAGTACAGGCTGGCCTTCAGCTTACTTTTATAGCCCAGGCTGGTCTTGAACTCACACAGTCCTCCTCCTTCAGCCTCCCAAGTGCTGGATTAGAGGTGTGCACCACTATGCCTGGCTGTTGTAAGTTTGGGGTAGCAGTTGAACTTACTTCAATACAAAGGCAGGAAATAGTAAAGTTCTATGGTTTAGAAGCGAAGTACAGCAGTTTTATATATATGTAAAGAGAACAGGTTGATTTTATTAATAAAGAAATCAGCCGGGCATGGTGGTGCACACCTGTAATCCCAGCACTTTGGAGGCTGAGGCAGGAGGATCAGTGCGAGTTCGAGGCCAGCCTGGGCTACAAAAGTTAGCTCAAGGCCAGCCTGAACTGCATAGTGAGACCCTGTCTCAAAAAGACAAAAAATAAAATAAAATAAAGAAAGAAAGAAATCAAATGAGCTCACCTATAAATATTTATAAACAAAAGAAAAAGGAAGAACATTTAATTATGGGACATTTCTCTGATTATCAGAATCATGAGGCTCTCTCTCCCATCTTGCAAGAAGGTGAAGAAGGCAAAAGGCCCAAAAAGGGGCAGCCCCACTGCAGCAGAAATCCTGTCCTGGTCAGAGGAATTGGTAGATACTCCCAATCTGCTTTGGACTCCAGAAAGGCTTTGTACAAGAGAAAGTACACAGCTGTTAAAGGATGAGAAGAAAAAGGAGAAAATTCTTGCTACCATCACAAAACCAGTCGGTGGGGACAAGAATGGAGGTGCCTGGGTGGTTAAGCTTCAAAAAATGCTTAGATACTCCCCTACTGAAGATGTGCCCTGAGCGCTCCTGAGCCATAGCAAGAGACCCTTCAGTCAGCATGTGAGGAGACTTCAAGCTAGCATCACTCTCAGCATCATCTTAATCATCCTCACCAGGTGTCACAGAGGCAAGAGAGTGGCCTTCCTGGAGCAGTTGGCCAACAGCTTGTGCTTGTAACTGGGCCTCTTGGTCTTAACTGTGTTCCTTTACAAAGAACACACCAGAAATTTGTCATTGTCACCACTACAAAAATTGGTATGAGCAAAGTGAAAATCCCCAAACACCTCACTGATGTTTACTTCGAGAAGCAGTTGTGAAAGTCCAGACACCAGGAGGGTGAGATCTTCAACACTGAGAGAGATACTGGATTTCAGAGCAGTGCACTGTGGATTAATAAGCAGTGGACTCACACATTTTAGCAAAAATCAAAGCTGTTCCTCAGCTCTGGGGCTACCTGTGATCCCTTTTTGCTCTGACAAATGTAGTTTATCCTCATAAATTAGTACTCTAAATTTCTTACTAAGAGCCTAATTAAATAACTGATGCATTGTAAAAAATCATATGAGGATTCAGCAAAGACAATTCTAAGAAATATGTCAAGTTAGAGATGATAAAGAAGAATTGCAAGAAGTCTGAGAAGGAAGGAAGCACACCAATGAAAGGAAAAAATGAGCTGGCAAATTTGAATAAGTAAGTGAAAAAGACTTGCAAAACAAGTATGTACTTTCTTAAAATCCAAGTTAAAAATGTTATCAACATGGAGTTATTTCTTAACAATAATTGCTACGTAAGAATAAAGTAAAATTTGTGATAAATACTTAACAAGCACATTATGTTGTGTGGGTTTAATAATCCTCAGACGACATACAGATGCATTCTCCAGTATTATTTCCTTTTTCATTGCTTCGAACATTTTTATGGTGAATATATTCAAATGTAGGACTGCATCTTTTATGGAACAGAGTTAAACACAAGTTCATAACAATATACTATAGGAGAATAACAATAGTTAATACTTTGATTATTATTATTTTTCAATTAGGTAATCAGAATACAAGATATAAGCTTAGAAAATTTTTCAAATTATAATAGCATAAATCTTTCTTTTCATTGAGCTAAGAGAAATTAGTATTGTGTTCTCAGTTTTTTTTTGTTTTGTTTTGCTTTGTTTTGTTTTGTTTTTTCCCTTTCATTCTTTTCCCTTTTCCCACATCCTAGTTCCTTTTTCCTTTTGACTGGTTCTTTTCTCATGTCAAAATAACCTTTTTACAGTTTGGACTTTATTTATTCTTTAAGTTCACCACATAAGGGCAATAATACAATGTACATGCAGGTGAATCTGATTTATTCCACTTACAATTATTGTTTCTAATGCATTCTTTTACCTACAAGTCTCAAGTTTGTCTTTATTTGTATCTGAGTAGTATTCCATTGTATAAAAAAGCACTTCTTCTTTATTCTTATCTCAGGTAAAGGTATTTGAGCTGTTTCCAAGATTTGGCTTTTAGAAATCATGCTGCTATAAATGTGGGTGAGCATGCATATTGCTGTGGAATGATGTTTCCAATTCTTCTGTGAGAATACACAGAAGGTAAACAGCTGGTTCAAATGAGATCACAGTCCAAGTTTTTGGAAATATCTCCATATTGATTTCAACAGTGCTTGTACCAGTCTCCACTTCTATCCACAGTTGAGAAGGGCTTTTTCCCTACAGGTTCTCCAACATTGGTTATTAATATTTAAAGATAAAAACTGGCTAAATAATTAGAAACAATGTAGACTTTCACCAGTCAAGATGATAGGGATTTAACAATGGTTGTTATACTACATGTTGTTGTCTTTATATTAGTTGTTCAGATTATAAGATATAAACATGTAAAATTGTTCAAAAAATAAAAAGATTAAAAATGAAAAAATTACCATTCTTTCCGGAGTGAGATGAAATCTCTATGCTGATTTAATTTTCATTCCTTGAATGACTGATGATATTGAACCTTTTCTAAATATATTTATTAAGAAGTAAATTGTTGTTTGTATTTCTTTACCAAAGAGGTGTGTATTCATCTTAGATGCTCATTTTAAGATTAGGTCTTCAGAATTTGAGGGATATCATTTCTTTCTATTCTTTATATATTCTAAATATAATATTTTGTCTGATGGCAATTGGCTAAAATATTTCTCCACTGTGTGGGTTGTACTTTCACTCTACTGATGATTTCTTTTGATGTGCAAAACTATTTGGTAAAATGAGATCCTAGTTATTTATTTTTTGAATTACTCCTCATGAGGGCTCAGTTTCGTTCATGAACTCTCTGCCTATACTTATGTCTTCAAAATTTATCCCTACTTTCTCTTCCAGTAGATCAGGTGTTTTGTTTGTTTGTTTGTTTGTTTGTTTTGTTTTTGTGTTGTAATCATGGAGATCTCTGATCTATTTTTACTTGCATTTAGTACATGGTGATAGACATGGGTAGTTTTAGTCTTTGGCATGTGCAGGTCCAATTTTAGCAGCACCATTTGTTAGAGGCTATCCTTCTAGTGAACATGTTTGGCCTCTTTGTCAAAGATAAGATGCCTGAGGGTGTTTGTAGTTGTTTGTGCATCTTCTAGTCTTTTCCATTAATTCTCAGGTCTGTTTTTTGTTTTGTTTTTTTTTTGCCAGTACTATGCTGAATTTATTGTAGAAGCTTCATTGATTAATTTCAAGGCAGAGATTTTGATACTTCCTGCCTTACTTTTGTTCTCCAGAATTGTTTTTTTCTGGAATTAAGAGTTACTTTGATGCCCAAACCAAAGAAGTATCCAACCATAAATAGAATCACAGGCCACTTGCTCTTTTGCACTTACCAACAAATTTTAGGAATATTTTCTCCAGTTTTGTGAGATATGTATTTCATTAAATCTGAATACAATTTTCAGATTATGTACATTTTTGCAACATTTGTTTTTTCTATCCATAAGAAGGGTTATCTTTCCATTTTGTAATATTCTTTTGATCTTCTTTTTCAAGGAACAGTAATTTTCAATGTGTTGACCTTTTAGCTCCTTTGTTGGAGTGAATGTCAAGTATTTCATATTTTTGGATGATATTGTGAAGAATGTGATTTCCCTAATTTCTCTCTCAGTGAATTTGTTGTTTGTGTATAAGAATGCTGTTGGTTATTGAGTGCTAACTTTATGTTAATCTACACTGCTAAAATTTATTATTATGTACATAATTCTCTGGATGAAGTTTTTGGATTATTCTGTGTAGAGTAACATAGGATTGGCAAATAATGTCATTTAACCTCTCCTTTTCGTATTATTTCTCTTTTATCTATGTGCTTCATCTAAAGTTCCCAGAACTCTGTTGATGATGAGTGACATCCTCATTTTCTGATTTTTTGATGGCAATCTTTTAGGTTTTGTCCATTTAGTATGATTTTTACTGTTGGCTTATAACTGCTGGATTTTGATCAAATTAAGATAAAGATAATTTGCTCCAATTTTCTGTAGAAATTTTACAGTGAATGTGTTTTGTACTTTGTAAAACTTTTTCTGCATCTATTGAAATGATCATGTGATTTTTCTCCTTTGCATTGTTGATGGGCATGTTTTATTTATTATATGTTCAACAAACCCTGTATAACTGGAACACATCTAATATTCCAACCTGGAATAAATCTTATTGGATTTGGTGTATAATCTTCCTGATGCTTTCATGCATTCTGTTTACCAGCATTTGTTGAGGATTTTTGTATTTATGTTCATTTAGGAGTTTGGCTGGTGGTTCTGTTTTATGGTTGGATACTTCTTTGGTTTGGGCATCAAGGTAATTCTTGATTCCAGAAAATAAGTTTTTCTCTTTCTACTTCATTAAATAGTTTCAGGAGTAATACTTTTAGGTATTCTCTGAATTTTTTGTGGAATTCAGCTATGTGTCCATCAAAATGTGGACTTTTCTATTGGTAGGTTTTAATTACATTTTAATTTTGATTGATATTGCCTCATTTAGAATTTTGGTATCTATTTGATTCAGCATTGGTAGTTCATATGTATCTAGGAATCTATCCATTTCAACTGTGTTTTCCATTTAATTAGAATAAAACTCCTCTGAGTAGGTATGGATGACCTGGATTTCTGCAACTTCTGTTGCGATTTTACCCTTTTCATTCCTAATTACAAGAATTTGTGTATTTCCTTTCTTTTCTTGATGTTAGCCAAAGTTTTCTCAATTTTACTTCATCTTTCACAGAGCCAATTATTTGTATGGCTTTCTTAGACTCATTTGCATTAATTTCATCTTTAATATTTAAAATTTCTTCCCTTCTATGAGCTTTGGGCTTCAGTTGTTCTTTTTCTATAAGTTTTTGCTTTATTGTTAGGTTGTTTATTTTGGCTCATTTTGTCTTTCTGATATAAGTGTTTATTGCTATAAATTTCCCCCTTATGACTGCTTTCATTGCATCCCATAAGTTCTGATATTCTGTATTGACATTTTTATCTAGTTGTACATAGTATTTAATTTCTCCATTAATTTTATCTGTGACCTATTTGCTGTTCAAATGGGAGTTATTTAATTTTCATGTATTATGTAGCTTTTGTGGTTGTGTTTGTCACTGATATTCAATTTCATTGCTCTATTGTCAGCTAATATTAATGTGATAATTTAAATTCCTCCGTGTTTACATAAGCATGTTCTATGTACTAGTATGTGTTCTATTTTGGAGACAATCCCATGTGAAGCTGAGAATAATGTATATTCTAATGTGGGGTAGAGCACTCTGTGGACATCTAGTAAGTCTATTTGTTCACAAGTTTGTTCCAGTTTTTACATTTCTTCAGTTATTTTTTTTTTCTTAATTGGTCTTTGCATTTGTGACAATGGGATGTTTAAAGTCCTCTATTATAATTGTATTATTGCTTTTTAAAATTTTTCATGTTGTTCAATAATATTTTTCTTCTAGTTGATTGCTTCTAGGTTTGTTGCATATACATTTATGTTTTTAAACCGTTCTTTGAATTTTCCCTTACTGAGAATGTAAAGACTTTTTTTAATTCTTGTGATCTGTCATGGATTGAAGTTCACATTGTCTACAAATAGAATCACTGCCATATACACACATAAATGCTATATTTAGCTATACTTGTTCATTTTATATATATTCAGCTATATTTATTAATTTCACATATCATTCAAATTTCACCTATTTGACCTTTGAAAACAAATGGTATAGTTTCTGAGGCTTCTTTTAGTCAGCATAAGGTTTATGTTCATTAAAATTGCTGCTCATTTTTCTAAAACCTGAATATACACTTTCTTATTGGATGAATATGAAGGATGTTTACAGTTTGATGCCATTATATATATCCGCTGGTGCAAATCTGTTGTAAGGTATTGTTTTTATATTTTTATATAAATTCTTGAGACATTGTGGTTGGTCCTAAGTAGATATATATTAATTTTGTAAGAAGCAGCTGAAACTTTTGCTAATTAGGGAATGTTTCATTTATTTATTTATTTATTTATTTATTTATTTATTTATTTATTCATTCTTGTTTCAGAAGTTTTGTTTGTTTTTATGGCCGGCTCAGCCTGCCCTGATGGCAGGGCTCATGCAGCATGTGGTGCCAGGGATCGAACCGTGGTCCCTGCAGGCGACCAAGCTTTCCTAAGCAGACGCTTTAGACCACTGAGCCATCCTGCCAGGCCCTGGGAATGTTTATATGCTCAATATAAAGCAAGAAATGTATAGTTTTACACATCCTCACAACGTAAATCTGATGAGTGCATAGCTATATTTATCATGATTCAGTATACATATCCCAATGTCTAATTATTTTAAGTCATTTGCCTTTGTTTATTGATGTTCTATACATTTTTGATGTAGTGTTTGTTAAAATTTTTCTTAAGTTTTGATTAGAATCTTTTAAAATTATTGATTTGTAAGCTAACAGTATAATTAACTATATATTTAGATATAATCTCTACATATCATTTTATTTGGGTAAATGTTTTATTTTTAAAAAATTCTTTAATTGTATAGTTTGAGAATTTAGAATATTACAGTACTGATTCAAATTTTGATTGAAACTTGCAAGTTTCATGACTCACTTATCAAAAAATATTTTCTTCTGTAGTTTCTGTGTGAAGATCTATAAACATCAAAATAAAGATTGTTTAATTCACTTTTAAAACTTATGGTAAAATTAACCTCAAATTCATTTAATATGCATCATAAAGCAGAATCAGTTTTATTTTGTTTTGCTTTTGTTTTTTAAAAAAATTAATTATGTTCAAAAATGCTAGAAAAGTTGTTTCTTGCTCTGTTTAAATTCATTTAGTGTCTTTTTTAAAAAGCAGGTGATTATTACATGGGAAATCCATTTCTGGGCTTCTATTCTAGCTTATTTATTCAAATAATAAACCAAATTAATACAATTTCATGATAAAACTTGAACCATTATAAGCTATACTGCCCTTCATCTCAAGAATTACTTTTTATATTGAAATTCATTTTATCTGATAGCAATATAATTATTCTAGCCCTACTTTGTATGCTGTATCAGTTTTTCTCTATACTATACCAACAGCTATTATTACATTTAGAATGCCTTTCTCATATACAACATATGGTTTTCATCTATGCTAATATTTTTATTTTATTAACATTAAAACTAATTACTGATATGGTTAGATTTACATCTACTGTATAGAAATTTTTATCTTCTCTAATTTTTGTTTATCAGCTCTTTCCTGCTTTTCCTGATTAATACTAATATACCTTATTGTTCCTGTTTAAACTATCAACACTGTAAGTTCATTTATTTTGTAAGAAAATATTAATTCTATTGACTAAAAAATGCATCCTTAACTCTTCATGGTGGGATGGCTTTTCCTTAATGTATAACACAACCAGCATTTTCCTGCAGGAGACATTTACGACTTCCATCTGTTTATCAAAGCATATGCATCATATCTGTCTATTGGGAATAAAAACTTAAGAATGTTAATGGAAATAGTTGTAGACAACAGGTACATTACATCTGCCAAAATGTGCACTGTCACTCATGGTCCACATTCATTTCTAGAGATCCCATTTTCTTTCTGGCATGATTGTTTTCATCTGAAGATTCTTCAGCTGCAGTGTGCACCTGCAGCTGTTAAATTCTTATTTTGAAGCTAAAAATACCTATAAAATGATTTAATTGTTAGTAATCATTAAAATTCAAATTCCAGTTATTTTCTCTTCCTTGAGGTTGTTTAATTATAATTTCTTCATTCTTGCACATTTAGGGATTCAGCAGAAACATGGGCAGATTGGGGGAGGGGCATTATGGCTCCCTACCTGTAGCTGTCACCCATGGACTGTGGTCAGTTGATTTCTTTCTTATGTTCCTAAGCCCAAAATCTTAAAATGTGGCTATGCATCTCTCTTTTAAGCTGTTGAATCTGAGTTTTAACTTCAGCTGAAAGCCAAAGTGTATGACGTCTTGGACTTATTCCATCTTTGGAAATCTTTCCACATAACAACTGAGATGTCATTCACAACTCTTAAGGGTCATTTTTTGAAGTATATAGTTCAGAGATTCTCAGGATATTCAAAACTGTGAAACCATTCCTTCCATCCTAGTTTAGAATGTTTCCATCACCCTCCAAACAAACTCGCCATTAGCAATCACTCCTCCTTCTGTGTCCTCTGACATCTGAAAGCCTTTCAGAAATTATCTGTGCAATTCTGCTGCTTTCCTCTGAAGGACATCTTTGGACGATGCTTTCCAAAATGTCTGTCTGTACTGCATGTTCTCGGTAGACATTCAACATGCTTTATATCTTTTTGGAGTGTGACAAATTGTATTTCACACTCACATTTCTCTAACTGATTATTTTAACCAGTGCTTCATGTTTATACTGATTATTTGATGTTGCTAAAAACTTTAAAACCCTTTATGTATGTGGTAGTGCTCTGTTTCTTTTATGTCATATGCCATTTTTCAGCCCTTGTAGATATTTATGGCTGGTCATTTTCACAGTGTGTTTATTTTCTCAATTAGTCTGTGCTCATTCACTCTATTCATTGTACCCTCTTACAAACATAAACCACTAGATTTGATAAGTTAACCGTTTTGTTAATTGAATCTACTAATTCAAATGCATCATTATTTAACCATGACAGTTGGATATTAGTTACAAGGCTGCATTGCAAGCTTAGGTCACGAAAACATTTTCTCAACTTTGACTTCGCTTACTTTCACATTTTACCTCTAGGATTGAGTCACATGCATTTTATCCATACAGTTGTTTTATAAAGACTAAGAATATTTATCAGTTACATTTCTGTATTTTTATTTATTATTCCCAGCACCATACAACAATAAATAATTTTTATTCTTCAATAAAGAATACTGTCCATGTTTAGGCTATACCAAAGATCTGCCCATATTCCTGCTTCCTTCATATGCCCCAAATTTATTTGAAAACATACCTACATGTATTTCTCTTTAAGTTATAATAGCTACCATTCATTAACGTTGTTACTCTATTTTGAATTTTTTTTCCAAAATACACCCATTTCCCTAATTTCTGAATTGGTTGCTGATTCCATTAATTTACATACTTATTTGCTTCCTGTTAAATATGCATGAAATAATTTTACAAAAATACTGATTTCAGTTTTATCTTTTGAATTTAAGTAAAGGAAGCGTAGGACATATACGGTAAGTAGAGGAATCAAAATTTTACGTTCAGTGAAGTTACATATAATTAGATTATTCTTATAGTCATTTCTCAGAGTAAGGTATAAAATATTACCTACATCTATGAAGCCTCATTTATGTCATTTCTTCCAGGAAAATTAAAATTGCTTTCCAAAACTATTTACATATTTATTTTATTATATCTATTAGACTTGTCTTCATTTTAAACTTTTAATAAAGGACAACTACTATCAAATATTTGTATTTGGTATCTTTCCTTAGTCAATTCCACAAGATATATATTTATATAAATGTATGTATATATATATTTGTATAAATATATGATTATGTAATTATAGTTGTGGGAGTGTACTCATGTTTTGCTCTGCAGTATTACAATGTTGAAGTGGTTATCATATTATATAAAATTTCCTTTTAAATGTTCTGTCAATGTTGCACTGAGCGTCTAGGTATCCAGCTGTGCTCTCCTTAACTTGTGCCAACTCATTAATATTATGATTTGGTATTTTTTTGTACGCATTAAAAGTAAAATTTTCAATCTATTATTTGCTTTCTTTTTATTGTTGTTGTGTTTTATACTGAAAATAGTGCTTTTCATCTCACAGAGTTATTAAAATAATTTTCATTTCGTTCTTTAAATGTTCACTTTTCATTTGGATCAGGGCTACTGTCATTCAGAATTGGCTTAACTATATTGAGTAGACATTGATACTCACTGATTTATTACACAAGAGCGTCCGGTAGATCCAGTAAGAGTGAATAGAAACAGTATATGATGTAAATTTTTTCAAGTAGAAATGTTGCTCTAAAATAAGTGACCACATAATTGTGTTATGAACGTGCATAATCACTTGTATACACCTGCAGTCTCCACTCGCCCGAGTGTAATTTTGGTTTGCTAGTTTGCCCTTAAATCCATAGACTACTTTCCCTTCTGGGAAGGATTAATTACACACAAAGAAACACACTTGTAAATGGAAATATTATAGTCTTAATAATGTGCATAAAGAAAACAGATCTCTCACTATCAGAGAAGAAAGTTACAATTACAATTTTATATTTCCTATTTTTATCCACTTACAATGAGCTCAGCAAGCATGCAGATGTTTGAAAGGATACAAAATGAGACAAGTTCTACCTAGGCAGCCTAGGAGAACCTACCTTGAAATACAGGTCTCCACTGTATGTGTAATCATTATGTACTTCAAACAAGTGTTATTAAAAATATAAATATAAATAAAAAATGAAAAAGCAACAGAATTGCTTTGATTTTACATCTGTGACACTTCCTGTTTGAGTAACATTGGACAAGTTGTATGTCTCTTGGGACAACAAGAAATGAGATGGAAAGGTACATTAAATTCTAGTCCTCACAGTTGGGAACAAAGAAAAAAAAGCAAATGATACTTCTAGAAATAACCACAACTAGGATCAAACTCATTGTATAAGACATAAACCTATACATCTTGTTTTAGAAGGTATGGAAGGACCAAAGAAAGATGGAGACATTACAAAATAATTATCAGAAAAATTTGTCATTTGTTACATTATGGAGATATATTAAGTGTTATTGTGTTAAGTGAAATACATTAGATATGAAAATGTAAATTTCACGTGGTTTCATCCTTATGTGGAATTTTTGAAAGTGCAGTTCATAGGAAAAGAGTTGTAGTACTTACCAGGATAAAGGAATCACAAGAAGAGGTGGTGAATGGGAAGACACAGACCAATATGTACATATTCAGGAAGAAGAAAAGATACTGATTTTTCTGTTGCATGGCTTATTGACTGTAGTTAATAATGTATTGCCTATGTCACTAGAAAGATACAATAAGTCTGTGAGGTGACAAAAATGTCTACCCTGATAGGATCATTCCATAAAGTACACCTATGTTGAAGCATCAACCAGTATCTCAGAATTTTGTGTAACTAGAGTGTACCAATTAAAGACAGGGTAAAACTTAAAAATCTCTGACATGGGAAACATCACAACTAGCATGGAGGTATTCCTTATAACTACAGGATGTGAGAAATTCCTTTTGGTGAACATATAGAAACTACAAAGAGGCTATTAAACATCATTTGTTGAAAACCAACCCTTTCACAGTGCTGTGCTTTTAGAGATGGAGCCTTTGGAGGTAGTTGTGAAGACAGAAGGCACCATTAGGATTAGTGCCTTTCTGAGGGATGAAAGACAAGAGATCTCACTCTGCCTCTTGTTGCACCACACAGAACTTGGGAGGACACAGACAGAACCTGCTGCATGCAAACCAGAACCAGAATTCAGACCCCGTGCAGAAAGTGAGCCTGCCTGCCATTATCTTGACTTTGGACTTAGCAGCATTCAGAACTGTGAAAAACAAATATCTGCTGGTTGACAGCTTACAGGGAAAACCTGCTGCAGTGAGTGCAAGTTTATTGTTTCTCTAACACACACACACGCATGCACACTCACACACACACACATACAGAAAGAGATAAACACACACATAAAACAGATGCACAGCTATTCTTAGTCTATAGGTTTTATAATATTTACAGCATATTTAATGGTGCGCACACATAATTCTTGCACACTGGAAAACTGACTCGGTAGGAGTGAAAGTTTCATCCCAAAGTGGACCATGTATTATGACTTTTTTTTTATTATTGAAATTTTTCCATTTATTTCAGAAAGCAGTAGTGATAGATAGGAAAGCACAAGGGATAGTGTATAAGATGAGAACAAACAGGGACAAATTTGAAATGATAATGGTAGCTACTGTATTATGACTTTCTAGCAAAATGAGAAATTATAAAAGGACTGACACTGTAGCCCAATAACAATGCCTGAGTATGATCTCTAGTACTGTACTAAATAAAAAATAACAAGTTCATTAAAAACAAAGTCTAAGTCAAAGAAAATATTTCTTTTTATGTTTATTTCATTTTATAATGTGATATGTCTTTGATCTACTTTCCTCATTATTGAGATAAAAATACCAGGCACACCTAAATTACAGGAGGACAGGTTTACTTCAGCTCAGAGTTTGTTGAGGATTCAGTTCAGAGCTGGCTGGCTCCAAAGCAGGATGCCATGGCAGAGGGACACTGCCGAGGGACACTGCAGGAGAAACAGCCTATGGTGTGGTGGGCAGGAAGAAGTTCCTGGCTTTCTTTCTCTGTTGGGCTTTTTATTCCATCTGGACATTAATCCTATTAATTGACACCTCCCATACCCAGATGGGCTTGCATTAACCATGTCCAGAACCCAGTTAGTTATTACTCAC
>PVJA010019986.1:0-37554 GCA_004027025.1 Myocastor coypus | reverse complement strand
AAAAAAAAAAAAAAAAAAAAAAAAAAAAAAAAAAAGAAACTCTCACTTATACAGTGAAATGATCAACAGAACAAAATGGACTGGGAGATAATATTTATATATCATGTATCTGACATCATTATCTAGAAAGAGAAAGAACCTGTAAACTTAATAACAACAACAAAAAGAAATTTGATCTTTAAAAGTGAGTGAAGAACTTGAATTGTCATTTCTCAACAAAAGAAACACAAATGAACAGGAAGTGCATGAAAAGATGATGTATATCATGAATGATCAGGAAAAGGCAGCTCAAAACTGCACCTCAAAGAGATACTTCACACCCATTAAAATGGCATTGTCAGACTGGCCAAATAGCTCAGCAGATTAAAGCACCTGCAAGCAGGTGCAGGAGCCAGGGACTTAATCCCTAGGCCTGCCATGCCAGCCCCACCCCCAGGATGCACTGAGATGGCAATTGAGATGGGGCATGGTGGCATGCACCTCTAATCCCAGCTCTTGGGAGGCTGTAAACAGGCAGATCACTACAAGTCTGATCTAGTAGTGAGACCCTGAACACCCTATAGACCCTTCTGTAAAATACAAAAACAAAGAGGTATTGTCAAATAAATAAATAAACAAACAGACAAGAACTGGCCATAATGTAGAGAAATCAGAATTCTCATACATTGCTGGTGGGGATGTAAGCTGATGAAAAACGCTGCGGAAAGCAGTATGGTCCTTCTACCACATGTGGTGTAGGCGTACAATGAATTATTATTTACCCTATACAAATTAAATTTTGATACATTACAACAGGACTAAACCACAAAGACATTACTCGACGTGAAGAAAATCAGGTATTAGATGATAAATACTGTATCACTCCATGAGAGTAGTCAAATTCATAGAAACAGAAAGTAGAATAAAAGTTGTTAGGGGCTGGGAGTAGGTGAAGGAGGAAAGGGGGCAGCTATGTAATGGAAACAGTTATAGTTTGGGGAGATGGAAAGTCCTCGGGCTGGACGGGGAGGACTGGTTGCAAAATGATGTGTGCTTATGAACTGCACACACACTTAGAAACAGTTAAGATGGAAGGAATGGCTACAGAAGGAGAGGCCAAGTGTTATGGCTTATGTCTAGTTGTCCCCCCAAAGCCTCATGGAGTCATTGGGCGGGGACTTCTAGAGTTTGAGACTTGATCCATGATCCCTGGGATTATAGGTTTTAGTACTGATGGGATTATGGGTGGAAGTACTTCTGGGATTATGGGTGTAGCCTAGGGCGGGAGGTAAGGTGGAGAGCCTGAATGTAATATAAAGAGAGACAGAGAGACAGACTGGAGCTCTAGCTGTTGCTGTTGCTCTGCTGCCGTGTTGGTTGGCTACCTCTGCCACCATTTTGTTGCTGTTCCGCCGCCATGAACTGGATGCTCTCCGCCCTGCTCCACTCAGCCTTGGGCCAGCCGAATATGGACTGAAACCTCCAGGAACTGTGAGCTAAATAAACCTTTCCTTCCTTCATTTTGAGTGTTGGGTATTTGTCCCAGCAACGAGCAAAAAGTAACTAAGACACCAAGAAAACTGTCCCTCCTGAGAGACAAAAGTCTGGTTTCTGACATGTGACAGGTACCATCTTGCATCAAGCTAGGATTAGAGCAGGACTATGGAGACTCTTGAGTTTCAAAATCTTTCTACTCACTGGGCCTGGTGACACATGCCTGTGACCCTAAAAGCTGGGAAGCTAGGGCAGGAAGATCCAAGTCTGAGGTGTCCTGGGCTACACAGTGTGCCCAGGGCTAGTCTGACCTACATAGGGAGACCCTAGCTCCACAGACAGCCTCTTTCCAGTTGCCCATGATGCTCAGGCATGCAATGGGCTGCTGTAGGAGGCTGACAACTGCCCATCACTTAAGAAAGACTGGATTGAATTATATGTATGTTTACACCTGACATTTTTCAAACTAAAAAAAAAAACAAAACTTAAGGTTTAAAAAAAAAGAAAGAAAGATAGACTGGATACAAGCCAAGATTGGAGAAGCATCTGGTGGGGTCACTGTGGAAGGGAATCCTGGGATCCTAGGAAGTTGGCCCAACTGACTTCCATGATCCCTTATAATTTCTGGACTCTAGCAGAGTCAGGCTAATTACTTTTGTACTTAGAGAACAATTGAGTTAATGGTAGGATCTCCATTCTGGTCCTAGCTCCATGAGTGACTGATCATTTGACTATGACTAGGCCACTGACTACTGGGACTCACTTTATTCACCTGTGTAGTAATAGCACCTGCTAGCGCCTACTGCACCCCACTCTTGCCTGCAGAGAGGTCATAAGGATAGGAGAAGCAACAGTTATGAAGCAGAGAGCACAAATATGACTGCCACCCCTACCCTGCCTCCCAGGCTTTGCCTTTCCCATCCCTCAGGTCAGGGCTGCAGTGTTCTCTAAGGTGCCATCAGCATACCACCAAGGCACAGAGGTTAGCAGTTGTATGGGGGGTGGGGAGCGGGGGTGGGGTGTATTATTATGGTTTATGTCTAGTTGTCCCCTCAAAGCCTCATGCAATCATAGGGCAGGAAATTCTAGAGTTTGAGACTTGACTCATGATCCACTGGGATTATGTTTTTTAGTACTGATGGGATTATGGGTCTGAGTGCTTCTGGGATCATGGGTGTAGCCTAAGGCAGATAGGCTGAGGCAGAGAGCCTGAATGTAATATAAAGAGAAACAGAGAGACAGATTCTCTCTGTTGCTCTCTGCTGCCCTGGTTGGTCAGTTGACTCTATCACCATTTTGTTGCTGTTCCACCGCCATGAACTGCTGGCCTCTGTATTGTGCCTCTCTGCCTTGGATCCAGCTGAGCATGAACTGCAACCTCCAGTAACTGTGAGCTAAATAAAACTTTCCTTCCTTCATTCTGGGTGTTGGGTATTTGTCCCAGTGACAAGAGAAGAGTAACTAAGACAGGTACCTAATAGTACATAGTCACATTAATATGTACTCACATGTGCCTAACAGTTACAACAAATAGTAACAATTTTCTTTTTTATGATAGCACCACAACTTCCTCTTTAAAATTAACTTACAAATTATTATGGCTTGATCTAGATGCCCCTCTCAGGCCTCATGTGGCTATAGATGGGGCTTTTTAGAGATGGCTGCATTTGTAGGGTAGTGAGCCTAGGGTGGATCCATGGTACAATGATAGGATTGAAAGTGCAAGGATTACCGGTATGGGTACTACCTGTCATAAGGGGGGATAGCCTGGATATAAAATAAGGGACAGAAAGAGTTCTGCTGCTGTCATTCATTGCCGTAGCTTTCTATTTCACAGCTTGCTGCCTTCTGCTGTGCTGCCCTCTGCCCACTGTGAACTGTTCCTCCTCGGCAATGCCCCTCTGCCATGCTGCCCTGCCTTGAAGTCAGCCAACTATAACTGAAGCATCTACAAACTGAGCTACAATCAACCTTTCCTCCTTTAGTCTTGGGTGTTCAGCCTTTGCCTCAGCAATGAGAAAAGACCTGAAGTACAGTAAGTTGTAAAAATAAACAAACAAACAACAACAACAACAAAAAAAAACATTCAAGAAGTATAAGTATTGCATAATGCAAGTCATTGAATTAAAAAAAAAAACTTGAAGGTAGAATATGAGTGGCCAGGGTTTGGGAAACCCTACATAGAATAAAGAATGCAATAACCAACCCACTGAGCACAACTAAGAAATCGAATTTGGTTCTAGACCTTTCTATCCACAAAACTTCAAGAATGGTCAATATCTACGTCCATACTTTGGGACCTCTTGTCTCTGCTTTCACTGCTGTCATTTACCCAATAAACTCCAGTAAGGAAGAAGGCAGTCCCAGCATGTTTTTTGGTTTGGTTTGGTTTGGTTTGGTTTTCTTTAAGCATGCTAGAAATATGTAGATTAAAGTATGGCCAGAGAGCTCAGTGGACTAAAGCCCCTGTTTAGACACTCAGGGACTGGGGTTCAATACCCCCCCCCCCCGTCCCTGTCTCACCCCCAGGGTACACTGAGGTGATTGAGACTGGGCAATTGAGACTGGGTGTGGTGGCCTACACCTGTAATCCCAGTGCTTCAGAGGCCATAAATGGGAGGATCACTGTGCGTGTCCTCTGTGAAGTGAGTAATGCATACATTACTGTACTAGATACATTAAAAAAAAAAAAAGAAGTATGCAGGTTACTTCTCTAGGAAGTGTATTGATTAAGAGCCAAAGAGGAAACAGCCATTTCCATATAAATGTCAGGCAGTGAGTCACATAGGAAGGGGTACTTCTTGTCCAGAGCAACACCCATGACTTGCAGAAATCTTACTCCCACAGACAATCCTACTCCCACACCCCTCACATCTATCTTAATGCATAATATGTGAGCCTCCCACTTAGAGGAATCTCCCAAGAGCTTCATTAAGTCCTGTCCCTACTCCTTCACAACTCCATGCTAACCAGCTGAGGTTAGGCAGTCACTCTAGAAATCCCACCTTGCCTGAAGAGCAGGAATAGAGGAAACTTTAAGAACTTCCGATACAGATCGTAAGGGTGGGGAGAAGGGAATGAGGCTTCCTAACAACCACCCTCTCTTGGACAGTGTTGGGATTGGTGGTGTAGACATGGAAGACATTCCTTTTCATCTTACTTCCATGTTTTGAAATATTCTGCCTATCAAACTACATGGGTGAAAAACTAATTATCTTCCCTACTTTTATCATCAAACACTTCCAGTGGCAACCATATAAGAAGTGGGTATAAATCAAGTGAAAAACAAAGAAACTTAACCTTTTGCTTACCAGTATAGCATTTCAATGTTTGTTCTTTTTTTTTTTTTTTTTTTTTGGTACCCAGGATTGAACTCAGGGCCCTGCACTTGCCAGGCAAGTTCTTATTCTACTGAGCTATCTCCCAAGCCTTGTTCATTTCTTTTTCTGAAACCCAACATGGAAATACTAAAGCCCAACATGCCTCAGCTCTTTCAAGGCTCAGGCAGGGTCTTGAACTGGTTCGACAAATTCTTGCCTCTAATGGACAAGAGATACTAGCTCATTGCTTCATGGAAAGCTGGAGAAGCACTGGGCATTGGCAAATCTTTCTCAGTGGGATTTTCAGAAGGTCTTTCTATCTTGGACCTTGATGCGACCACAGTGGAAGATAAGATGAGGAGCTGAAAGCAGGAAGGCCAAGCAGAGGGGAACTATGAGTATGAGGGACACAAAAAGATGGCAAGTTTGGAGGGACATAGATCTATAACCTACAAAATTCATCCTAATGGAAAAGATAGGGCTTGTAAGGAGAACACACACACACACACACACACACACACAAAATATGCTATCTACAATGTATCTCATAGCATCATACTGTGAACTTCCATTTTATGCAACAGAATCTATCAAACATCAATGAATAGGGCTGGTGAGATGGCTCAGCGGTCTAAAGCATCTCCTTAAGCAAGCTTAGGCAACCACAAGCACCGAGGTTCAATCCCCAGCACCACATGCTGTGCCAGTGCCTCCCCTGAAGCAGGCTGAGCTGGCCATAACATAAAAAAATAAAATAATTTTAAAAACAACAACAAGGGCCCGGTGGGATGGCTCAGTGGTCTAAAGCACCTGCTTGGGGAAGCTTGGGCGTCTTCAGGTACCACAGTTTCAATCCCTGGCACCACATGCTGCGCCAGCCCTGCCCTCGGGGTGAGCTGAGCCGGCCATAAAAATGAGTGAATATCCCAGCACTCGGGAGGCTGAGGCAGGAGGATTGGTGCGAGTTCGAGACCAGCCTAGGCTACAAAAGTGAGCTCAAGGCCAGCCTCAACTGCATAACGAGACCCTGTCTCAAAAAAGACAAAAAAAAAAAAGAGTGAATAAACAAACAGGTTGTGAAACAAGAATAAAACTAGAAATAAAATAAAAAAATAAAAAGAACAATAACAACAAAAAAAGTCAATGACTATAAAACCACAACAAATTACCAAGAAACATTTGAAAAATATGCAGCCTCATCAGTACCCAATGAGAAAATATCTGAGCGGAAAATTACACAGTACTAAGTGTTGGTAAAAAAAAAAAAAAAGTGTCAGAAATAAGTACTTTTATAACAGCTGCTGCAACTGTGCAGATACTTTCTAAAGCCAATGGGAAATGCCCGCCAGAAGCCTCAACCACCTGCATTCTATTTGGCTTAAAAATTCTACTTTGGCTGGGCGTGGTGGCTCACGCCTGTAATCCCAGCACTTGGGAGGCTGAGGCAGGAGGATCGTTGTGAGTTCGAGACCAGCCTGGGCTACAAAAGTGAGCTCAAAGCCAGCCTGAGCTGCACAGTGAGACCCTGTCTCAAAAAGACAAAAAAAAAAAAAAAATTCTACTTTGGAATTTATTCAAAGGAAGGAATCATGGAGCTTAACAAAGTATTAGGTGTGCTGTTTATTACAGAAAAAAATTTAGGGGAGAAACAGTATGAACATACACCAATAAGAGATTCCAGATTAATGTACAATAATCAGATGTAAGAATGTTGAGTAAAATTTAACAATGGCATAGAAGTAAACATGGTATAAAATAGAATGCGATGGCAGCCATTATTGAAAAGTACAAATGCAATAGAAAAGGCTAGCTTTGAACGAACAGCAATGTCATTGGTGTTGTGTATCCAGGCCATGGACTTACAGGGATTCCTCTTATGCATGCTTTTATCTTTCTGCAATGATGAAATTTAGCTTTTGTAATAAGGGAAAAACTCAATAACATTCTTTAAAGGAATCAACGAAGCTGCAAGTTACTATGATAGGGACCCAGAAGAACAATTTAAGTATTCAAAGTTGCTGAGAGGTAGAAAATCAGATGGAGAAATTGAGAGTTGAAGCCTATTTGACAAAGGACATGTTCACTTCTTTCCAGCTGAGTTGCAAGAGAGGTAGGGGTTTGGAGGCCACATAAGAAGCCAACAAGCATGCTGGCCTTCTGCTGTTCTGCCAAGTCATTGTGTGAGGCTGATTCTCTTCTCCAGTCCCAAAGTCTCTTACCTTGCAACAGCCTACAACTGTAATGATGGCACTTATGTGAGGCACCCATGCCCCCATTTGTGGGGGAAATATGAACAGTGCTGGGGAGAGGTCAGATCAGGATTTAGGAGAGAGACAAAAGGATTCAGAAAACGGCCTGGGACACAGCATGTGTTTTTATAGTTTGTTCTCCTGATTCCCTGTGTTCCTATGGACCCAAAACAACCTTATGTAATGCCTTTTGGTCAAAGATACTACCTGTTGTCTTTCATTAAACAAGGAGGACTCAGAAACAGCATGGTGACCTTAGGAGGCTGTGGGCTCTGGCACCTATCCACCAGGCCCTAGCTACAGCTCTCCTTCCCTGGGCATCATAAGAAAGGGAAGGATTAGGAGATGGGGACGGTTGCCTTGATCCCAGAGGCACTTCTGTTAGTGCCCATAACAAGAATCACTGAGAACAGAGGATCTTCCCCAGGCCTGGCCTGGCCAGGGCCCCCTCCATGCCTCCCACACCTCTGGCATTTCTTGCCTCCTTGAAGCCTCTGGACACAAAGGCTTGCTATTGGCAGGCCACAAGCTGGCCGTAGAGATGTGGCTTCACGAGGCCCTGGCCAATAGGAAGATCATGGGTGGGTGTGGCAAGGGGAGATGCGGCTGTCCAGTACAAGACAGAGGCTTGGATGAGGCCAACCCAGGCAATGAGGGGTGGCAGGCAGGCCAGCCTACCCACTGACCTCGGGGCATGTCCATGGGGTTGAAGCTGGCCAGCAGGTCACGACACCATTGGCGGTCACCTTCTATCTTGCTCAGCCAGTTGGTGCAGTTGAAGTAGTAACGGAGATGAGGCCTCTTCATGTCAGTTACAACCACATGGTCCAGATACCAGCTGGCATTCAAGCCTGTGTTGTCATGCTCGATCCTGGAGCAGAAGCCAATACCCACATTCTCACTGGCAGAACCAAGATGGCACCCCTCTTTACTGCAATACTCATTGTTTATTCCAAAGAAAAATTGAATCATTTATTTGTTTTTTTGTTGTGGTTACAACTCCCTCATCCACCAAATGGGGATACCCTGTAAGATAGATATATGCACAAATGATGGTTACCTTGTTCTACTATCTGTAAGAAAATAGTTTCTTTCATGCAAATTTTAGGGTCCCTAAGGCTTGCAAGGGAACTGTCTTCCAGGCCTTGTCTGATGAGTGCTGCTTTCTATCTTTGACCTCTGCACACATCGCTGCCTTGTTCCACTCTAGCCCGACCTGGGTGTGTACCACGCTCTGAAGCCTTTCTGAGTCAAGGAGCATCTGAAAGTTCACCAAGACAAAGGCAACCGGATCATCTGATTTACAAGGCTTTCCTTGTTCCTGGGGCCTCAGTTTCCCCTTCCTATGGCTGTGTGTCCCTTTCTCCACATCTTCCACAACTAACAATGATCTGTACCTTGTGATCTTTATTCCCACCACCCAGAGAATCCTCTGCAGCCACAGTCACAGTCGCTGAGACTACGGCTCCCACAAAAGTACAATGTGAGCAGCACATTCAAGCCACTGATGTAACTTCAAGATTTTTCTAGTAGCTACATTCAAAGAGATACAAAAAACTGGTGGAATTACTGTTAATAATATATTACATTTAATTTCACTTATCATTTAAACATATAATCATGTAAAATGTATTAGTAGTATATTTTAGTTTTTTCTAAAACTAAGTCTTCCAAAGTCTGCTGCACGTTGCATGTATCCAACACCCATCTGGATGTGGTTAGCCACATTCAAGTGTCCGTATTCACACGTGCCTGGAAACTGCATCGATTCAGACTCCTCAAGCATGACGCTGCGTCTTCTCCCACTTGGTGGAGCCCTTTCTTTGTCTAGTTTCTTCTCCAGAACACAGCCCACAAATGGCCTCACTTCACGTGGAATATCTCATGCCCACCTAGAAGACTGAGGCTTTTCTGATGCCAGTCTTAGTAGGTCAACCTCAGCCCAACACAGCACTCAACCCAAAGCAAACCCGACACAGCTACATATTGGGCTCTTCTTCCTTTGCAGGAACGCACACCTCTTCAGGCAACTCATGGGACTTTGCAACTAGTGGTTGCTGTTCTTCACACACCAACACCCTCCCCAGCTCCTCCTCAAAAGAGCTCACTCCTTGCTTGTAGCCCCCTTTCCTGTTAAGATCAGTGTCCAGGACCCTCATGTAACTTTTACTTCTCTAGCAAAAACAGTTCATAGTACTAAATTTTCTAGCAGGAGGAAGAAAAAGCAAGACTGAGATGAGATCATACTTGGTGACTGTTCAAGCCCTAGTCTAGGGAAATCAGACCGGGAATGACCCAATATTGTTACAAATAGGGGTGAAGGTGGTTAGTAGGAGTTAGGAGGAGAAGGGAAATTACTAAGAATTCATCCTCTGTAACCAAGAATTAGCCTTCTACCTACATTCACAAAAACTCCACTGGAGAGAACATAATTGATCAGGAGGTCTTTGTCCTAAGGCATCTTGCAACATGACACTTGCTAAGTGCTGACTGCATGTTACTGTTCTTGGTATTAACTCATGAATCCTAGAATCATAATAAATGAGGCATCATGCCGGGCGTGGTGGCTCACGCCTGTAATCCCAGCACTTGGGAGGCTGAGGTGGGAGGATTGGTGCAAGTTCAAGACCAGCCTGGGCTACAAAAGTGAGCTCAAGGCCAGCCTTAACTGCATAATGAGACCCTGTCTCAAAAAGACCAATCAATCAATCAATAAATAAATAAATGAGGCATCATTATTAGAGGAAGAATCTAAGGCCTAGAAAGGTAAAGCACTCCAGTTCCTACAGCTAATAGATAGCAAAGCAGCCACTTGAATCCAGACAATCTGGACTGAGTCTTGCTCCTAGCCACTGAGGTGCAGCATCTCTCAGAGTATGCGTCTTAAATTTGTGGAAAAACTGTCTCAGATTGCCTTACTATAAGAAGTGAATTCTGTTGTAGTTGGGAAATTCAGGGCACTACGGCGCTAAATGGGAGAGAAAGATCTGGATCTCTGGCAGATGGCATCTAAAGAATAATCAATACCCAGAAAGTATCAATAGTGAAATTAAGTCTCAGTACATTTGTGTTCATTTCCACTCCCACCCTGGGCAGGAGCTTGCTTCTCACCTGATTTTATAGATGAGGCCCACGTTGTTGGTTCTTACCCGGAACACATCAACATTGGCCTTCTCAAAGGCAGACTCACTCCTGCAATGAACATGGGTCCCATTAGTGTAGATCAGACCTGTTTCACAGGACCAGCAGCAGAGCCACAGGCTGCTCCTCCTCTTTGTCCATCCTCCCACTCCCAGGAAGAGATACATGCAAATAATTCAGAGTCTGAGGAAGAAGGCAAGGATGGCTAGTGTCATTCCTTGCTCTTGCCCCCAGGTTCACTTGATCTTTGCCATAAGACACTAAGGCAAGAAGAGTGAGCAGTATCTCTGTTTCATAGATGAGTAAGTAAGCTAGTTGGTGGCAGAACTGGGACCAGAATGTGCCTCTCCAGTGCATGATGACATGTTTGGTGGTTGCTTTAGGTTAGGAGGGTGGAAAAGGAAAGAATATGTGATGAATGTCTTGATGCCCTTAGGTCTTCAGGCCTCCTTGTCTCCCCCCAGTGCCTGCCTTGCCTCTTTCTAGGAAAAGCTACAATGGCAGTCCCAAGTGGTTGCAGATCTTGGGTAGCAACCCGAGTTTCTGACATTCCAACAAAAAAGGTGAACACTCCACCCCAACCAGGGAAGCAGGGGAAGTGAGGGAAATGGCTATCTGACATCCTGCACATGTGTAACCAGAGCAAAGTCCTCCTGAGATGTTCACCACGGCAGCACCAAGTGTAAATTCAGAGTCCAGGGCATCCTAGATTTGACCAGCTTAGACACAGGAGGGCTGGAGTCACCTTGCTCAGAATCTTCTAGGAGCAGAAGCCCGACTCTCATGTCAAGATCTTCTCTGTCATCTGTGTTGGCCAGGACTTCTACCACTGTAGCCCAAGCCTGTTAGGAACTCTTTCTGCCATATAACTGAGTCCCTTGGATCTAACAACATAGACCTTCCTCAGAGCTGTTAGCCAAGGCTCCTGGAACCAGCACATAGTACAGGAAAAAAATAATCACAAAAGACATGTGTCTGTGCTGTGGTCTGGCTTTCTACCAAAAGCCTATAAAGTTAGGGGCTTGATCCCCACTCTTCACTTCACTGGGGAGTGGTGGAAGCTTTAAGACATGGGTCCTAGGATTTGATGTACAGCTCAGTGACAAAGCATGAGGTTCTGGGTTCAGTCACTAGCACCACACAAAACGGTGGGGACCAGTAAGAGGGAGTGATGCCATCTGAGCTGTGGCTTTGAAAATGATTCCAGAACCCTGGTCCATGCCTGTTTTGCTCTTGACTTCTGGCTGCTGGGCAGTGAGCAGCCTTCTCTATCACTGGCCTTGCCACAAGGTGCTGCTTCGACACAGGCGTAAAACAATGGGGCAAATCAACCTAGGGCCCAAAACTCCAAAACTGTGAGCCAAAATAAATCTTTAAGTTTAGTTACTTCAGGTATCCAACAGAAGGTCAGTGCAGCCTATTGTTACTGGTAGTCAGTAATTGTTTCAAAATAAAGAGGGAGGAGGGCTGGGGAGACAGCTCTGTGGCACAAGTGCCTGCCGGGCAAGTGCAAGGTTGTAAGTTCAAACCCCGGTCCCAGAAAAAAATAAATAAATAAATAAACAAAATAAAGGGGGAGGTAAGGGTCATCTTGACAAGGTGACAAGGTCAGTAACAAAAAGGGCTTTAAGTGTTCATAGAGCTCAGACGCTGGAACTGTGCAACCAGACCTTCTGCAACTTCCTTCAGTAGTGCATCATGAGAAAGAGCCCAGGCCCTCCAAAAGCAAAACAGAGCTCATGAAACATGCACTGAGGCAGCACTGCCCAGGAAGAAGCCCCAAAAGTGCTGTCTGGATGCAAAAATGAGGAGGAAAATGACAGACAATTGTGAGTTTATTGGAGGGCAAAGGAGGCTGTTGAGCTCATGGCCTTGGCCTAAGCTCAGGTTGGTCTCAATGGTGAATGCACTCAGTTGTTGCTTGAGGATGTGCAAGGAAAATAGTAAGTCTCCTCCATGAGCCACCAGTGGATCTCTTTCCTGAGAAAAGTCCTGAAAGGGTCCTGCATTGAAAGGAGACACTGACCCAAGCCAGCCCTCATGCTAGCTGGCTAATGTAGGAAACTCAATGAGAGGGAGAGTAACAACGCACTTCAGGTTTTTGCTCAGAGTCACAGGAGCTGTTCAGTGACTTGAAGGATACCAGTTCTGCACATCAGGATTTTGTGAATGAGAAACATAGAAATGAATGAGTGGTATTTTTATTCAATATCTAAGAATAGACAAGTTTCTTTTTTTTTTTTTTTTTTTTTTTTTTTTTTTTTTTTTTTTTTTTTTTTTTTTTTTTTTTTTTTTTTTTTTTTTTTTTTTTTTTTTTTTTTTTTTTTTTGAGACAGGGTCTCACTATGCAGTTGAGGCTGGCCTTGAGCTCACTTTTGTAGCCCAGGCTGGTCTCGAACTCGCACCGATCCTCCTGCCTCAGCCTCCCGAGTGCTGGGATTACAGGCGTGCGCCACCATGCCCGGCCAACAAGTTTCTATATCAAATAAATATAAGGAATAGTCACCTTAGGAAGCAATGATAGAATATTTTATGGACATTAAAAATAGTGTTTTAATAGAGTTTAGTGAAGCAAACAGGTTTATGATACAGACTTATGAGGAAAAGCATGGTCAAGTGGAATATATGAACAGAACAATCAATACAAACAGGATACCACTTCCATTCAAAAATAGAGTGGGTGAGGCTGGGGAGATAGCTCCATGGCACAAGTGCCCGCCTGGCAAGTGCAAGGTCATGAGTTTGAACCCCGGTCCCGAAAAAAAAAAAATAGAGTGGGAAGATTTATATGAAAATAGATGCTAAGACTGTGATGTAGTGTTGGCAGTTTGTTATGGTCTATGTTGTTTTCAAATTTTCCAAAACAAAGTTGTATTGCCAGCCTGGCGTGGTGGCTCACACCTGTAATCCCAGAACCTGGGAGGCTGAGGCAGGAGGATCGATGTGAGTTCAAGACCATCCTGAGCTACCAAAGTGAGCTCAAGGCCAGCCACAACTGCACATCGAGACCCTGTCTCAAAAAAAAAAAAAATAAATTGTATTGCCTTTGTAATTATGAAATAAAAAGAATAATTCCACATTTGCCAGCATCCCCACCCCACCCAGACCTTCATGCTGCCAGAGATGAATATCTTAGGAAGGTTTTGGAGTTGCTGAGTGTCATCTTCTTAGGGTGCATGGAACTTGGGGAGCACTTGGTGTTGGGGAGGAGGGGAGAGGGGGTAGGCATCCCCAGTCATAGCCAAAGACGAGGTATAACTTGAAGAAAAGCAGCTGGCTTTCTGCTGTGCCTCTCTCTCCAGTTCCAGAAGGGAAGTTCTGACAGCTGCCTTCAACAAAGGGAAGCCCTGTACCCACAGCACATGCCAGCAGTTTGGTCAAATAAGCAACCATAGTTAAGAGAGGCGGGTGCAGTAAGGGTGTATAAGCAGGGAGACCAAGGAGGCAACACTGGCCAGCAAGCAGAGCCAGCAGAAGGAGGACTGGGACCCTAGTGAGAACTGATGTAATGCAGGCTTCCAGTGCTCATGAAATGTAGGTCATTCTCTCTTTGGAAAGCAGAGAAGCCTCTCCTCAACAAGGGGCTGCTGGGCTCTCTCTCTTTCTCCCTCTCCTTCACTTTTTTTCTATGTCTCAGAGAAAGGGCTACAGAGAGGCTCTTCTGACTCCCTTGCTGTAAAGGGGCTGGAATAATCCCCTAAATCTCACGTTTTGTGGTAATATCCAAAATGCTCATTTCAAGTAAGTCCAAATGGATGTGCCAGTGAGACTCTAAAGATGGACTGGGGTGGAGCTAGCCAAAGTCCCTGGTCAGAGGAAACACTAGCAATGAAGACATTTCAGATTTCCTGTGGGAGGCAGGGAGTCACTAGGCCTCTGGTTCAGCCTCAGATCAAGGCTACGGCAGCGTGCAGCCCCGGCCCACGCCACAGCATGCAGGAGGGCCCACCCTGGAGGGAGAGGCTTGACCAGCTGCATGGGGCATTTTAGCTGACCATCAGGCTAAAATACCAGGCATTGTCCAACCCTCCCAGATGGTGAGTTCTCAGCCTGGAGAACTGTGTTCCGGAGGATACATGAGATCCCATCCTTTTGCCATATCCTGAACTTGTGTTGGGCGTAGTCAAAGAAGGGAACCAGAGCTAGAGTTGGGGCTTCCCTTGGGAGACTTCAACTTGAGTGAGACAGCAAAATGCTTGGAGTTGAAATTGTTTTGTATTCGGGGACAGGCGACGATTCTGCTTAGCCATTTTGGATGATAGAGTGGAGTGGATAACGAAGGCCAGAGCAGAGGAGTAGAGGCGCAGGAACAAGTACAGGCTGGGGTGAGACAGAGGAAAGAATGCAGAAGAAAAAGGTTAAGAGAGTGGTCAGCAGCTGTGGAGAATGTGGAGGCAAGAGTCAGGAGAAACTGCAAGAAGCGATGGCTGAGTTTTAAGACTCAGGGTGTAGTATTATGTTTTATGTTGTTTGCACTGCTGTGTCAAAAGGGGTGTGTGTATGTGTGTGTGTGTGTGTGTGTGTGTCTGTGTGTCTGTGTGTGTCTGTGTGTGTGTGTGTGTGTCTGTGTGTGTGTGTGTGTGTGTGTGTGTGTGAAGAAGCTCAAATCCTGCTGACACAGTAAGTTGGAGTTGGAGAGGAGAAAACAGCAGACAGACAGATGTGAGACTAGGGGACTCTCGGGATCTGGGGAGCAGCAACACCCTCAGCTAACTGTGTCTGCATCTCACAGCAGAGTGGCTCCCCTGGCATCAGTGTCCAGGTCTCAAGGGCATCTGGAATCCCAAGGCACACTCCTTATCAGACTCACAGTTCCCATTCTGCCTAGAGGGCCTCAGGTGACTGGGACCACATTTGTATACTCTTCTTAGCACACGTTTTTCCTCAGTTCTGGGTCTAGCCAGACTCTAGGCTCTTCCTTCCCCACTTATGGTGCCTGCTTGGGCAATCTTGGCCACTGCCTAGGTTGTAATCCCCCTACCAGCTTTCAAGCAAAGCCTTCTCCAGTCTGCACTCCCCTGCCCTCCCAAGCGTGCTTCCCTCTACCGCTCTCCACAGCCCACAGCAGCAGTCAGGCTGCCCCATGCAGACTGCAGGACCCTGGCCACTTCCATTCTCTTATGCACATCTCCTCTCAGCCCAAGGGTCCTCTTCTTGTCCCCCTCTTGTCACCACTGAAAGCCCAGCCTATGGCCCTCTCTGTGACATCTCACTCTAGTCACTAGACACCATAGATATTTGCCAAACTCTGACTATTTAAAAGGAACCAGAAGAAATGCTGCAGGCCCAGGTAGAAATTTCCTTGGTCTTCATCCTGCAGCTCCATCTACCTTGCTACACAGCCCTTGCCAGCTGCCAAACAAGCCACGCTCCTGCCACCCAACATGGAGCATGGCACAGATGCTGTCTCGGCAGAGCCCCCACCTGCAACCTCCTGGATTCTGAGTGGCTATTGGGTCACTGGAGGATGTTGATTTCTATCTTTAGAATCCACTACCACACCCTCCGGGCCTTGCCAGCTTACTTGTGCTTTATTTCCTTTTTCTGAAATGCCTTTGTAAAGGTAGGGACTCACTTTCATGCCACATTATAATAACAACACCTGGGTCTCCCTGAGAGTCTGTTTTTAAAAGTGAGAAAAGAGAAGAGGATGAATCGAGATACTGGGTGCACAGAAGGAGGGAGGACAGGGGCCCAGCGGGATGGCTCAGTGGTCTAAAGCGCCTGCTTGGGAAAACTTGGGCAGCTTCAGGGACCGCGGTTTTATCCCCGGCACCACATGCTGCGCCAGCCCTGCCTTCGGGGCAGGGTGAGCCGGCCATAAAAATGAGTGAATAAACAAAGGCTCTGAAACAAGAAAAATAAATAAATAAATAAAATAAAAAATTAAAAAAAAAAAAAAGAAGGAGGGAGGACAGTGAGGACTCAACCCAAGAGGAGAAAGGGGTCCTTTCTGCTTATGAAGCTAGCTGCGAGCCCCAGGAACCAGCCAGCCCCTGCTACTTTGTTAGCAACGCCTTCCTTGGTGTACTCTGGAGAGGATGCATGGCAAAGAGGATGGGTATTTCATGTATTCCCTTTACCGTGCCCACATCACTGGAGAGAAAGACTTCCACAAGTGAGTCACACGCAGTGTGAGCAGTGCAAGAAGGCAGGTACCCTGTTCTGTGGAAATGGACAAAACAGTGCATTACACTTCCCCCAACACTGCTGCTTGATACTGTGGCTTGGTGTAGGTCAAGCTTGTGTCACAGGCCTGGTCACCCCATGAGGCACAGAGTCCCCTGGCCTGGGAAGCTCTCCTGTCGACAGTGTCCCCTACCATCCCTGGAGGTGCCAAACCATAAAATCCTGAGCATAAAACCTGGATCCCCATGGGCCTCAAGGACATTTCCTACCCACCCTAGGGCCACAGGGCCGTGTGGTTAATTAAAAGATCTACACCAAGAACCAGCTTCCCCATCAGAAAGTTTCACAACTCTGAGCCACTCAGTTCCCCTCTGTAGGCCTCAGTTTGCTCATGAAAAGGTTAGATTAGATCGGCTGTTGGGGAACTTTTTGCTTGAATAGAATCCTACCCAGAAACTAAGTGAACAAGATGAGTTACCCTGAAAGACGGAAGTACTGTTGGCCCAGAACATGAAGCTCAAGTCCTTGTCCACAAAACACAAGTGAAAACCAGTGGACTAGGCCATCTGAGCCCCTAGCCATCTATGAAATTCTATGATTCTCCTAAAATACGCTTGAGATTTGCTGTGTGTGCATGTGTGCTCGCATGTGTGCAATGGGCAAGAGGACCAAAGAGAAAATAGTCCTGGCCTTCAAAGGTTTGTAAAGTGGAAAACACAGGACACCCATTAAGAGGCTCAAGCACACAAATACGTGATCCATATGGGTGAGGGCAAAACTCTCAGTCAGGTCCACATGAGACCTCAGGATAGAGATGGAGCATTTTAAGCTCATGGTTTCATCATGTACAAGATCTTCCCAACACTCCTTCTCCCATGATGGTTGATGAGAAAACCACAACCTTGGATACCATGACATTTGGACAAAGCTACATGAAACTAAGTGTAAAACTGGACCCAGACCCAGGCTTCCTGGTATTGGGCGTTTATTTTCCCACACTGAGGGACAGGTAGTGTGAATTCTTGACAATATGTAATATATTAATGATTGTAACTGTCCTACTAACCTGTTCTGAAACTGCTTCATTGCTATTTTATCTTTTTTTCCCATTAAAATGATTTTTTAAAATATGAATTCTTGGGAGATAAAAGTTCAACATTACTGTTCACAAAGCAAAAGAGAAGCTAAGGAAGGTTGACAGGCCATTTGTCAGGAAATCCCTGGCTGACGCATGATCTGTTGTCAGGGGCCCATTACCACTTATGATACTCATAGTGAGATGTGCTTTCTCCTGAGAGCAGTAGACCGTGCTAAGTTCCAAACCTTAATCAACCCACACGAACATTTCAGGGCCCTCGCAAGGACAAGATGATACTCACTTGCTGGTAAGATGGAGCTTGGGAGACAGCCCATTCTCTCCAAAAATCGTGATGAAGACATTGGCATCTGTTCCTGCCCCACGGACATCCCCTGTGGCCGTGACTACCTCATACACTGAAAGAAAAAAGGAGAAAACGTTGCAGGCTCTGAAGAGCACCCAGAATCTTGGGCACAAAGAAACTAGAGTTCCTACCAGCCCCCTGGAGGATTCCCATGCATAAAGGACAATGGAAATTCTACTACCTCTTCCAAGCCAGGATCAAGCCCACAGCAGCCCTTGCTGCAAGATGAAAGCCTTACCTATAGCACCAGACAATCTTTTTGCAGGTAAGTCATCAGTGCAGGGGGGATAAGCTACTTTGGTATGCAGCAGCCAATGCAGGGAGCCTGCCACACATATGTGCAGCAGAGGAGGCTGAGCAAAAGAAAATGACTTCCTGGGAGGGGCGTCCACAGGTGAGGAGCCAGCAAAACACAGGGAAGGTGTTTGAGCTATTGAAGACATGTGTAAGATGTCTGCCGCACTGCATGGTAACTGTGGTTATAAACAATATTCACTGATGGCTTATTGTGTGTCTAGTCCTGAGCTAGGGGCCTTACACACATTCAAGAATTGAGGCAAACTGTTGATTACTGTGGGAAAACTATTACTCTTCTTACTTTCAATCTTTTCAGAACAGGCCCCCAAACTTGTAGGCTATATTGGAGTTCCCCAACAAAGCCCTGTTGACTGGAAGGGTAGCTTGGGTTTAGACATTTATTGTTCAAGCCCAACAATTCAGAGACCATTCCACAAAGGGGATCTATTTCAGGTGCAAAGAGCAAAACTACCAGGTGGGGAGTGAGAAATGCAAACACTTGATTCCTGTGTGCCAGGTATGTGGCATGAGTGCTCCTATAGCAGGCCCATCAGTCAGCATGGGCTGGGGCAAAGTGCCATGCTCCCACGCTGCAGTAGTCACTGGGCAGTCACCTGCAAGCTCCTCCAATTAGTAACAGGTGAGTTGACAAAGGATGACTTTCCTGTGACCCTTACAATAATCCTGGCTCCCAGAGCTGTTCTAAGGATTAAAGATGATGTATGCAAAGGCATACATCTGGAACACAGAAGATACTTAATAAGCAGCCTTTCTTGCCTTAAACTATTGCTGCTGAGGCATTTCAGCTCCATAAGCTCAGCTCTCATTCCTTTGGTAGCTCAACAATGTACATATGATTCACACATATTTCAGAATCCCTTCAGGAGATCTCTGATGCTACCCCAGTCCTCCCCTGCCTATGATGACCAAGAGCAATAGTGTTTGGGGGTGAGTGTACATTCTCATGACTCTTGTTATAATGAACCCCGAGGGGCACTGGAAATAGGAATGAGGGGTAGGAGTTCTTGTGTGTGACTCCCATGACAACCAGAGTTTTGATCTTTTTTTTTTTTTTCCTACCAGGAAACTCAGGGCCTTAAGCCTGCCAGGCAGGTGCTGTGCTGCTGAGCTAAATCATTGGAGATCTTTCTTGGTCTATTCCACAGTGAGCTTGATCTGCAAACAACCTCCACCGGCCTGCCAGGCCTGGCCCTGGGGCCTGAGTGCTGCCCACGTGGCTTGTATACACACAAAGGCATTTCAAAACCCAATGTCCACAAAATAATTAACCAGCCTGGTGAAAAGCCTGGAACCATGTTCCATGCAAGAAGGTACAGAGGCCTGCAGATGGTTGATTAGTAGAAAAAGAAAGTCTGTGTCGCAGGAGAGGGATCAGAAAACTACCTCAGTAGCTGATTCAGAGGCACAAGGATACGTCAGCAACACACCAGCCATAAAGAAATGAACCCATTAGGCAAAACCATAATTCAACTGTCTAAAGAATAAAAAAGCGAACCACAGACTATGATATTTGGAGTGCATATTTGGCTAACCAGGGGCCAATATCCAGAAGACTTAAAGAATTCACACAGGGGCTGGGGAGATAGCTCCAAAGCACAAGTGCCTGCTGGGCAAGTGCAACGTCATGAGTTCGAACCCTGGTCCCACAAAAAAAAAAAAAAAAGAATTCACACAAATAACAAAGAGAGGTCATGTGATTTTTTTCAACCAGGCAAACATTTCTTCAAAAGATAAGTATATCCTTACCATGTCATCCAACAACTCTTTTAATTACTGACCCAAGGAAAATGAGACTATGTCCACACAAAGAGCTATGAAAACAATGTTCATAATAGCTTGACTTCCAACAAACCCAAACTGGAAATAATCTAAATGTGCATCAATAGGTGAATGGATAAAGAAACCGGAATGGATCCATACAAGGGACTACTACTCAGCAAAGAAGATACATGCAACATGATGCTGAGAAAAGCTCAAACAAAAAACACTACATTTTAATAATCCCATTCGCAAGAAGCTCTATCTAAACAAAAACAGGATTTTTAAGAGCAAGCAGAAGAGTAACTGCCTGGGTTGGGAGTAGGGAATTTTCTGGGAAGGGACCAAAGGGGCCCTTGGATTCCTTAATGTGCATGTTCTATATACATTGTTTTGCTAGTGGTCACACAGTATAGCACTAATCAAACAAGACATTTAAAATAGATGCACCTAATGTAAGTAAACTGTACTTCAATGAAGTTAGAAAGTGGGCCAAAGATTTAAACAGATATGTCATTAGAGGCCAAAATCCATAGGGAGAACTGCTTGGTGGCATTACTCTTCAGGGAAACACAAATTAAAATTATAAGACGATAGCACATATATCCACCAGAGTGGTTGAACTTACCAAGCCTGAGGATACCAAGTACTGGCAGGAACGTGGCGCTACCGCCACTGTCATGTGTGATGGTGGGGCACAGGTGGACAAGCATGGGTAGATGGGTATGTGCGCGCCTTGTGGCCCAGCAGCCCTACTCCCAATTAGAAATCTGAGAAGAATGAGTGCATGTGTCCATCCAAAGATGCGTAGTAGCTTTACTCATAATAGAAAAAAAATCTAAAAATATCTCAAGTGCCTATCAACACAGGACTGGTTAAAGAGTGATGTATTTATAAAATGCAGCACAACAGTAAAAATAGAACAAACTAATGTGTCCCGACATGGATAATTCTTTTACTCTGTAACACTGAGTGAAAGAGAAGATAGACATGAAAACTATATGCTAATTCTTATGAAGTTCACAGACAGAGGAAATTAATCTACGTTAATAAATTAAGGAAAGACTGTAATCTCAGCGCTTGGGAGGCTGAGACAGGAGGATCAATGTGAGTTCGAGACCATCCTGGGCTACCAAAGTGAGCTCAAGGCCACCTGAACTGCACATCGAGACCCTGTCTCAAAAAAGACAAAAAATAAATAAATAATTAATTAAATTAAGGAAAGAGTAAAAAGGAACTTTTAGGGAGCTGGAAATATTTTGTATCCTGATTGGAATCATGGTTATTCAAAGATGCCCAGGGCCTGGCAGGATGGCTCTGTGGTCTAAAGCACCTGCTTAGGAAAGCTTAGGCAGCTGCAGGGACCGCGGTTCCATCCCTGGCACCACATGCTGCGCCAGCCCTGCCCTCAGGGCAAGCTGAGTCTGCCATAAAAATAAATAAATAAACAAACAAAAGTTCTGAAACAAGAAAAAAAATAATAAAATTTTTTAAATTCTAAAAAAAAAAGATGCCCACACTTAAAAATTCATCACTCTGCACCTTTGTGAGTTTTGTTCTGCATATACATTATTTCTCAATTTAAAAGAATATTAGAGGCTGGCGAGAAAGCTCAGTGGACTAAAGCGCCTGCTTTGGAAAGCTTAGGCAAGTGCAGGGACCATGGTTTGATCCCCGGCACCACAGGCCATGTTAGCCCTGCCTGCCCCAAGGGTGGGCTAAGCTAGACGCATAGTCCAGGCATAGTGTAATCTGTAGTCCCAGTGCTGGGAATGCTGAAAAACAGGAGGATCACTATTAATCCAAGCTGTGTAGTGAGACCCTCTAACAACAAAATGCATTATAAAGAATTACCTGTGGGAGTCAGATATCTTGGGGAAAACACAAAACTCTACATGACTCCAAAAGAGAAGACACTAATGCTACTGTCAGCAAGAGCCTTTGCTCAACCGATACTTACCTGGATTAATGAATACCTGCAGTGAATCAAGGAAATAATGAACTAATCAGTGAAATGAATAAGGAAAATGAAACTAGGTGACGATGTGAATCCCAGTTCTATCATTACTGGCTATGTGACTTCAGTTGAATCGCTTACTAAGCTTCAATCTCATCTCAGAAATGTTAATAATTTCTTCCTTGAAGGATTTTTGATAAGGATTAAGCCAAATAAAACAAAGTTTTTAGTGCTTATACTCATCAACCTGGGATTTCCATTTCTGGCTCTTCTTTCTAACACTCTCCCACTGTTGAATGAGAAGTACACAATCCATAAGGAATTGTTGTCACTACCCATCACATCACCCTCACCGTTGTAATGACCAGCAAAACCCATTCCACCACCTCCATATCCTTGCTATCATTTTCATTAACAACATTCCCAGGAGGCTAGTTACCCTGGGAATTGTATCCCTGGCTGGGATATAGGTGAGATGTTCCCAGGACGGGCAGCTTAGGCAGAAGGCTCTGATGTCCTTCAGCAGCCAGGCTCTAGTCTAAATCAGCATCTTCCGGTCATTGTCCTTCCTCTGCCAGAGGAAGAGCCATGCATTGGGCTCAGCCGCCCACCTCCCTCTGGCTGACAGCAAGCTTGAGTATAGCAAGCGTGGCCCAAGGAATAGAGAAGGGACACCTCAGTTGCTCTCCATGCCTTTCTTCTTTCTCATTGTTCTGTAAGACTATCTATAAAATCCTACAGTAGATCCCAGTTCAAAGGGTGTGAAGATGATTCTTGTAGAACTAAGAGGGCAACCATTACACTGCTGCTGGAGCTCAGCATGTAGTTACCATTAGCTCAAATACATTTTTCCCCAGCACATTGAAACAGGCTAGAGAAGTGGTAATGTGGCACTGCCCCAGCTCAGTGTAGACTGGATGGTACAAGAGCAAGGACCAGCTAAACTGTCTAGCTGTAGGGGGCTGGGGAGATAGCTCCATAGCACAAGTGCCTCCCTGGCAAGTGCAAGGTTGTGAGTTTGAGCCCCAGTCCCACAAAAAAAAAAAAAAAAACTGTCTAGTTGTAAATCCTAACTATGCCATTGAGTGGGTTTGATGTTTTTTTTGTTGTTGTTGTTGTTTTTTAAAATGTATTGGGTGCAGGGTTCTCAGCAGCTTGAACTCATAGAGATCCTCCTATTTTCAGCCTCTCCCTCACTGGGATTATGGGGGTATGCCACCATAGCTGGACTCAGTCTCCATCTCGGTGTACCCAAGGGCAGGGCCGGCATGGCATGTGGCACTGGGGATCGAGCCCCAGTCCACGAGCTTACCTAAGCAGGCACTTAGTCCCCTGAGCGATCTTGAAGGCCCAGCTATTTGATCTTAAGCAAGTTACTTAACTCTTTGGTGTCTATGGATTCTAACCTTGATAACCCAACCTGCCTTACTGCATTGTGAAGATGAAGTGCTGGGGAGATAGCTCAGTGGAATAAGTGCTTGCCTGGCAACTGCAAGGTCCTGAGTTCAATCCCTGGTACTACAAAAACAAAGCAAAACAAAACAATTTTTAAAAAGAAAACAAAAGAAAGAAATGTTGTGAAGATGAGATTCGTTAATGTGAGTAAAGCTCTTAGCTATGTGCCTGGTGCACAGTACACAGCTCTATTCGGCACCGGCATGAGATGGAATGAAGGGCCTGCCTCGGGGCAGGATATCTGAAGTTCTCATCTTCCATCCCACTCATGACCTTACTCAAGCCCTTAATCTCTGAGCCTTGGGCCTTGACCTGAGAAATAGGATTAATCACTCCTGCCTTGACTCTTCTGAGGGATCTCAAGGATCAGCTATGGGATGGCTGTGAAAGGGCTTCAAAGAGGACAAGAAGGAGAGGACCATGCATCTCACTAAAGCATGCAGAGCCTTAAACAGAAGTGGACGGGAAGGGGGCCTGGTGGGATGGCTCGGTGGTCTAAAGCGCCTGCTTGGGAAAGCTTGGGCGGCTTCAGGGACCACGATTTGATCCCTGGCACAATATGCTGCACCAGTCCTACCCTCGGGGCGGGCTGAGCTGGCCATAAAAATGAGTGAATAAACAAAGGTTCTGAAACAAGAATAAATAAATAAATAAATAAATAAATAAATTCTTTTTTTTTTTTTTTAAGAATTTTTTTTTTATTTTATTTTTTTTCTTGTTTCAGAACCTTTATTTGTTTATTCACTCATTTTTATGGCCGGCTCAGCCCGCCCTGAGGGCAGGGCTGGCGCGGCATGTGGTGCGGGGGATCAAACCGCGGTTCCTAAAGCCGCCCAAGCTCCCAAGCAGGCGCTTTAGACCACTGAGCCATCCCGCCGGGCCCCTAAATAAATAAATTCTTAAAAAAAGAAGTGGATGGGAAGGCTGCCTGCGAGGGTCTAGAATGCTCTCACCAGCAGCCACAGGAGCTGGGAGCTGGGGGTGCCTTCCCAGGAGGCCAGTGCCCAGCCAGTCCAAGCCTGCAGAGTGTGTGCCACGGCACTGCAGCCAGATCTCAGTGGCCCCAAACCCTTCCTCCACAACCCAGAGATGCCCAGCATGTCACACTTGGGGAGGGGTTCTGCCCACACCACAGCCTGTATGGTACCACACCCAAGCCCAGGTG
Organism: Myocastor coypus; assembly: GCA_004027025.1. Taxonomy (NCBI): domain Eukaryota; kingdom Metazoa; phylum Chordata; class Mammalia; order Rodentia; family Myocastoridae; genus Myocastor; species Myocastor coypus. The sequence goes on along the minus strand of PVJA010019986.1, from coordinate 13,147 downwards.
TGGGCCAGGGACTGGATGATGAGAACTACAGACAGATAAAGCAGGCCTCACCTTCGTTGTCACTGTAGGGTGACTGAGGCGACAAGCTTGACACTCAGTGGGACACAACACAACAAGCTTGCACGCAACAGTAGGACCATGAAGAATCGAATCATCACAGAGTTCCCCCTTTCCCTCAGCCACATGGGCAGCAGCCTCTACCCCACACAGGGCATGGGATGAAGGGTTGGGCTTCCTTCCCATGACATCCCTGCAGGGACCAAGCCACTCAAGTGCTCTGACACAGACCGCATCCACGGGGGCCATGTTGGAGCTCTGTTCCTAGGATGTACAGGAGCTGGGGACTAGGGCACTGTGGTTCTTCTGGTCTATTCTGTCCTCCAAAACTTCAAGAGAAAGTTGCTTCAAGCCCCACACCCGAGGGGCCCAGGGATGCTGTCCACCCTGCTTCCTGGCATGTGGGATAACCAGTGGCTAAGATCCTGAAGTCCCTTCCCAGAGTCGGGGAGAGATGTGCACAGCCATGTGCCCTCCGCCCCCACACCCCAGGAGGACCACGTACCCCTGGCCTTATAGTACTCATGCTGCAGCTCATCCTCATCATCCTCTGAGGCGTAGTTCAGTAGCTCCTCCTCATATAGGCCAAGGAAATCGATGTCTTTCTTTCTCTTCTTTTTCTTCTGGGGCATCATTATGCCAAGTGTCCTTCCCTGCACTCGTGGGTTTAGGTGCCCGCCCACTTGAGCCTCCTTGCTCTTCTCTCGCTTTCTGGGCTGCAGAGCCCAAGGCCAGAGCAACCTGCCTTCTCTGTGCCCTGTCTCAGAACCTGCTCTTTCTCCTCTCTGGCCCCTGAGCCGACCTCAGTATTTCTGCTTTGCCCTCCCTGGCCCCATGCCCTCCTCCTGCCGCCCTCTCCTGTGCTGCACTTGCCCTGGGGTTTTCCTTGGGCCTCGTGGCTTATTTATGAGGATAAGACACACCACCGCCTCCTGCTCCACCTCTCCCCTTCCACTCCCGCCCCTTCCTTTGCTGAGACTCGGGTGGCCCTGGAACCTCAGCCTCTGTGTCCCACCTGGCCTCACAGCAAGGGAGCCTCCAGGGATCACTCCAGGCCACTCCAGGTGGATGAGCTAGACCCCTCATCCAGAAGATCCTCTTAGCAGCCCCACTCACAAGAACCTGAACAGCATTCAGGTTCTCCCAAGAAACCCAGAGCCTCAGAATGGGCCGAGCTCCCCAGGCTCAGAGGGTTTCATTTCTCTCCATTATTTATGACCGCTGATCACCTTACGCAGCCAACAGGTTCTTACTGGAAGCTTCTAGCTCTCTCTGCTTCCATCTCCTTGAGACTGCAAGCTCCTGGAAGCAGCCGGGGAGACCTGCTCTACTTCACAGCCACTGAGGTGGCCAGCAAAGCAGTTACATTACCGAGTCATAGATTAGTGGCACTACGAGCCAAGAGCCCAGGACCCTGGGGAAGCCCATGACCATTAAGGGAGCACCCAGCCACCAGGCCAGACAAGCTTCTGCCTTACCCAAGATTCCCCCTGTGCCCATATTGTGGTCTGTACCTTCAGGTGAAATAGTGAACCCCACAGCCCCACCTCAGCACCCAGCCCTAGTCAGTCCCTTGTGAGAAGCCCTGAGTCCAAGCAAGTGTCACAGGGCCCTCCTGCCCCTAGTCAGGAGGGAAAGTTCTGCTCCTAATTTGGAGTACTCCCTTTCTTACTGCGCTTGGGGAGTTGAATGGCTTGTCCCCTCAGATTGCCCAGAAGTCCTCATACAGGTAACCCATGCAGTCTCCTTCTTTCTCTGGGGCCCACTGCAGCCCACTGCAGCCTCAAGTTAACAGGCTAAACTCCGAATCCACCTAGTATTCTGGGAGCACTGTCTTGTAAGTGTGGGCTTACTAGTCACCCCCTCCTGGCCAACCCCAGCCCTGAGCTCTGTGAAAGCAGGGGCTGTGTCTCCTGCTCACTGTGTCTTCTCAGTGTCTGTAATGGGCCTGTATACAGCAGCTTCCACAAGCATTTGGTCAAAGAATGAATGTTCGCATGCATAAATTGCAGGCAGGTCCATAAGGCAGCCAGGAAACAAGGCCTAGGCGCCAGAAGAAAGCAGTACAGGCTGAAAAGAACTGCATTTGAGTGTAAAGTCAATGTTTGGGCCACCCAAATTGACTGGAAGGGTATTGTTCTGAGCACACTGGGACTGCAAAAGTGAATGCTCTGAGGGTCTGTGAGAGCTATCCTCACAGATGTGAACCCTTCTCTTGTAGAGCAAGCTCTTGACCAGCTTGCGCATTGAAAAGGGCACTTTATGCCTGCAAGTGGTGACACCAGACACACAGGCTTCATCCCAATCCACGGTGTCTATCACAGGGACATTCAGGTCAGGTCTGGGTAACCCTGCTCTTCAGCCTGCAGCAGCAGACACTGCAGCAGCTCTTGGGGACCTGGACTTGCCCAGACACCCCATGACTGCATGGCACAGGCAAATAGACTGTAGAGGAGCCATGGCACCCAGCCAGCAGCCACACAGTAGGCCAAGGCCAGGGAAGAGTGAGCCAGCTCCAGTTCAACTGCAAAACCCAAGCCAGAAGGGCTCAGTTTTCATCCCACTGGGTCTCCGGTGGCCTCTCTAAAGTCCAGGCCGGAGACTGAGATGAGGACAGGCAAGCCCCTGCCAGCCCTACTGAGGCCCAGCCTGAAGTGGCATTCAAGAAAGCAGTCTTTGGGCCTGGCGGGATGGCTCAGTGGTCTAAAGCCCCTGCTTGGGAAAGCTTAGGCAGCTGCAGGACCAAGGTTCGATCCCCGGCACCACATGCTGCGCCAGCCCTGCCCTCAGGGCAGGCCGAGCCGGCCATAAAAATGAGTGAATAAACAAACAAAAGGTTCTGAAACAAGAAAAAAGTAAATAAATAAATAAATAAAAAAGAAAGAAAGCAGTCTTCACAGTGCAAGAAACCATCGGCTCCTCATCTGTCACCTCTCTGCCTGGAACTTGGTCACTGACCACAGCTTCACCCCTGAACCCCAGAACCTAGTGTCCTGGCTGTGCCTCCCTTCCCGGTTTGGGGTCTCCCAGCACTGGGATGTTCTCTAAATCAATGATTCTTGAACTGTGATCTCCAGATCAGCTGGACTCAACTCTTCCCAGTAGCTCATTAAAACGCAGATTCCTGGGCCTCTCTCCAGAACTACTGAATCAAAATTCCTGAAGAGGAAGGGTAACAATGACCATTTTTGACAATGCCTCCATCCTGCCTCCTCCCCTATGACTTTTGTGTACTACAGTTTGGAAACTCTAAGTACCAGATACCCAGCGAGTCAGCAAACTTCTGACTCAAGTGCACAATCCTAGCTGCCTGGAGTAGCCTGGAGTCCTTAAACACTCATGCTTGGGTCCCAGTCCTGCGGGGTCTCATTCGCTTAATTGGAGGGCAGCTCTCAAAGCTCTGGGTGACCCAAACATGCAGCTCCATTGAGAATCACTGCATCCCTTCACAGGTAATTGAGGTGTGCCAACAGCCACCTCTACGCCAAAGGAGTAACTGTAGGTAACTGCATTTCAGAGAGGAGGGGAGGGTTGCTCTATGGAGGCAACATCCAGCGGCAGTCAGCACTTCCTCTCCCCAAGTCTGTGGCAGTTTAGTCCTCTGCTCTTTGAACCCATCTACATCCCCCACACGCATCGTTGACTCCAAACATCCCCAGCCAGGTAAGATGGACCTCGTCCTCCCTGATCTGCTGAGAGGAAGCGCTGAGCTGGAATGAAACTGGTGGATGACGCTCGCCCCCTACTGGTAACATGCGGTTTGACCTCTGGGACCTTGATCACTAGGAAAATTCCTTTTGTGCAAAGATCCGTTTGGAGAAAAATAATAACAAATTTTCATTTTTAATGAAGTCCCACTTGGATAAAATATTCATTACAATGTTTTACAGAAAATTGAAATTAACATATTTTTAGAGAATCCCATGACGTTAGGACACATGAGTAAGAAAGCAGGATTTGAATCCCAAGCCCTGCTCAGTGGAGTCAGCGTAACTCTTACACTCCTGGCAGGAGGGCAAGTGGCCCAGCAACCTGGCGAGTGAAAAGCACTCCCTTATTCAGCTAACAAACATTGCCCGCACAACCCAGAAATTCCTCTCCTGGGTGCGTACCTCAGAGAAATGAATGTACCCACACAGAATCTGTATGAGGATGTTCATCGCTTTATTCATAAAATTCTCAAGCTAGGAATGACTCAGGTACCTCTTCATGGGCCATGGGTAAGTAAATCGAGGTACACTGATATGAAAGCATACTCAGCACTGAAGAGGAAGTAGGGACACATGCCACTACGTGGATGACTCAAAAGAATTATGCGAAGTCAATATTATCGGCGTGAGTCACCACGCCCAGACTCCATCGCTGGTTCCGCGATGCCAGGGGCAGGGCCGGCGGGGCACACAGTGCCAGTATATAACATTCTTGAAAAGTTAAAATTGAAGGATGGTGACTGGGCAGCGTGAAGAGGCCTCGGAACTAGGAAATGGGCTCCCATGGCTTCTCTCAATTCCGCTCCACACGCTACCGCTCTTCGCCCACACAAGAGCCTTGCGGGACTCTGCCCACGCAGCAGACCTGACCCCATGCCGGACCGCCATCCTGGGCCTGCTGGTATGAGAACCCGCACAAGGCTGGCTGTGGCAGGGCGCTCAGAACACACTTGGTTGGCCCACCTCTCAGCCCAGGTAGAACCATGCCAATACCATCTCCGGTCGAGAGGTAGCATGAGGCCCTGAACTCTAGGACAGTTGTTAGGAGTCCTATGCGATAGAAGTCCTCCGTGCCACTGCTGGCTCTGAGACTGCTGCCACCTGTGGATTCCCACCCACCGTGTGGCCCTGATTTCACGCTCAAAGAAATTATCTCACTCTGTGTCTCAGAATGAGCTTTCTCCTGTCCTGGGAGCAGGAACTCCAGGCAGTGTTGGGAGGCTGGTAAGCAGAGCGGCTGCTTTACTGAAGTGTGAGCTCTCACAGTCATCCTTGGGTCACTGCTCTGGCTGGTCCTAGTTAGAGTATGAGAAAGTAGGCACTTGGCCACTTCTGTCCCTTCCAATGTACTCAGATCAGGGCAGCCAGAGGTATTTGATTAAACGTCAGCCAGATTGTGTCATTCCCCAGCTTACGTGTGCCAACAGCTTCATTATTCTTAGAATAAAACCCTAACCTCTCTCCAGGGGCTGCAGCTCCTCCATCACCCCTCCCACTCCAGCCACACGGGCTCCCACCTGTCCCATTTCCCCAGCCCACTCTTTCCTGCGTGATCTTGTTGTCCTGATCAGAACAGGCCCAGCTATCCCCCGTGGTCAAAAACAAACACTTTGGACCAAATAGTTAAAGTCAAAACACTCTTGTCTCCAGACAGTAGATCCCACATCACTCATTTCTCCCAGACTGCGCCCCTAGTGGCCACACATTGAATTTCACTCACCTCACTACTGACCATCATCTTTAAGACCAAAATCACTTTCCCAGAAAATCCAACAGGACACATCATTCTTTCCCTTGCTGTCCCGTCTATAGAAAATAATTTACAATGTATGGGCCTTGTGTTAAGTTTCCCCCCAAATCTGATTCTATTAAATTTAACCCTATCTCAGTACCCCACCCCAACCCCTCCTTATTTGACTATACTCAGGGACTCACTCTCTGCTGATGTCACATCCAGACTGGTCTGACTAGCAAGTTCCAATGTGCAATGCAAGACCCGATCCGCGTGATGCCTGTGATGCATCTGCACCTCCACGAGACCTCTCCTGTTCACCCTTGGTGATTGCACACAGCTCATTGATAGAAATATTCTGGACCCAGTGCATCAAACAAGCAGGACTGGTAGGTATGTCCAAATGCGCCTTCAGTTTTGTTTGATGAGGAAGGTTCTTCTCATGACTCTAAATAAAATTTTGGACAGACCTGTTCAGATAGTGTTGTGATGTTCTGTGTCAGTGCCGAAAGGAATGACGAGAAACCCTATGAATTTAGCTCAGAGGACTCACTGAGATTTGTCTCTCGAAGTGAGCTCCCGATCTACCCAAGATTATTACTTTTATTGAATGCTGAAGGACAACCCAAGGAATTTGTAACTGCTTTGGGAATGCAGACTAGAGACCACTACTTCTATCACCATTTACCTAACATCAGGTTAATACAAATGCTAATTGAAAACATTCCGAGCAGGGGAGAAAACAACCAGTAACTTTCCAAATAAGGGAAGAAACAACATCGAGGAGCCCTTAGAATAAGCTGTTCTTTGTCTCCTTGAATCTCAGGTTTCAGGTAACCCCAAGTAACCCATCACAGCTGTCTCTGGGCTTTGTTTATTGTCTTTCACTGTCTAAGATGTTAATTCCTTACCTTTACAGATAGTTTAGCAATGGACAGATAGGGTTCACAGAACTGCCATAGAACTGTACAGTTCACCCCAGAAATCCACACTGGATGCTCAGGAGACTTGGGTTTCTGTACTTCTCCTCCCCAGCCAGCCACAGTGGCTGAGCTGCTGCCTTTGGGGAGACAGCAAATACCTTCTTCCCTGCAGCCCTCTTCTCTTGGTAGCTTTAGGATCTAACACACAGCCCTCCCATCATTCCTGTAACTTGCATTCTTCATTGCTACAAAACCAGCACTGCACAAGCAACATCAAGGTGTGCCAATGTGATCAGTAGGCAGGCCCACTTGGACCACAGCTAGAGTGGCCTCTGAATGCTAGGATTGTGAGCATGATAGAGTGAAACCCAGGGAACCAATTCCCTTGCCAGTCTTGCTAGAGCAGGGGACACAAAGGATCTCTTCTCAAATGAAAGATTTACACTTTTCTTAGACTTAGCCTATGATAGGTGGGGCCTTTCTAATTGTTTTTTGTGTTTTTTGTGTGTGCAGCTTGAACTTGTAGTGATCCTCCCGTTTTCATTCTCCCCAGAGCTGGGATTACAGGCATATGCCACCACATCCAGTCTTGGTGGCTGATTCAGTGTAGGGCTGGCACTGCATGTGGTACCAGGGATGGAACACCCACCCCTGCACTTGCCTCAGCAGGTGCTTAATCCACTGAGCTATCTTGCCAGCCCTTCTAATTCTTGATATACCCTCAAGGCATCTTTCTTCTTTTCCCAGTGGAAAGTCTTTGGCTTCTTTTCAGTGGTAATAATTTATTCAGCAATCACAGCTTATTTACATAATTCTTTTCTGGGCACACTGCAAATTTTTAAAAAAACTTTCTGTTCTGCTTTTTTTTTTTCCTGATTGTTGCTATAAATCTGGCTAAAGACACCAAGTAATATTAATGTCATTGCTTAAATGCCCTACTGCCTTGAAAATTCCTCTGTCAGATAAACTAGACTGCCACTTTTAAATTCAGTCTTACACAAAACTTCAGGCATGAAAAAAGGTAGGCAAAATCTTTGCAGAATGCAACATAAAAAGCCTCCAGTCCAATTCTTAAGAGGCTTCACTCCATCTGAAACATCATAAGCACACTTTATCATCTGCCTTACTATCAGCATTCTGGCCTTCTAAGGTCACAAGAGAATCTTCTCATAACCTCTGTTTATGAGTTCAAAGGCATTTTTTAGCCTGCTTCTCCAAACTTTTCAAGTTATCCCAGTAAACCAATGCTGAAAGCTTCTGAACCACATAGTTACTAGACCCACTCTCAGTACAATATTTTTGTGTGCATTAGTTTTTTATTGCTGTGCCAAAATGTTGGAGAATAACATGTGATCCCTGGTATGTGAAATCTAAAAAATGACAAGTTTCCTGATACAGATTCACAAAGGATTCTGCAGTGAGATCCAGGCCTCCAACTTTTGAGAAGATCCTTTGGATGTCCAGTGTGAAGATGGTTCTTTTATACTCTTCTGCATTTGGCTCTGCAAGCACCCATTGTAAGCCTACCTTATAAATCCATGTAGCACTGATTGATACATACAATGCTATGGCTTGTGTTGAACTGTCTCCCCAAAGCCTGAGGCAGCCTTAGGCTTTTTCAGATCAGAGCAGCCAGAGAGATTTGATTAAGCATCAGCCAGATTGTGCCATTCCTCAGCTTACATATGCCAACAGCTTCATTATTCTTAGAATAAAACCCTAACCTCTCTCCAGGGGCTAGAATATATGACTGACTCATAGTGCAATGCTGGGATTAAAGATGTTGGGATTAAAAGTGAATGATTGGGGCCCGCCCGGCAGGATGGCTCAGTGGTCTAAAGCGCCTGCAGGCGGCTGCAGGGACCGGTTCGATCCCTGGCACCACATGCTGCGCCAGCCCTGTCCTCAGGCCAGGCTGAGCTAGCCATAAAAATAAATAAACAGACAAACAAAACGTTCTGAAACAAGAAAAAAAAAGTAAATGATTGCTGGATCATTCCACCAGTTGGACTTGCACCACCTTAATCCTAGAAAACCTGATACAATATAAGGGATATTAAGAAGCCTGTCTTTCTTGTTGCTTTTGCTATCTTCCTCTACCATGAACTGTTACCCCTCTGCCATGAGCTGCCCTGCTTTGAAGCCAGCCAAGCATGAACTAAAACTTCTATAAATTGTGAGACAAGCAAATCTTTCCTTCCTGACTTGTGAGTGTTAGTTATTTTGTCTCAGCAACAAGAAGAGCAGCTAAGAAAGAATTTAGTACCAGAGAAGTAGAGTCATTGCTATGGCTATTCCTGACTGTATGGTTTAGAAGCCTTTGAGAGTGGCTTGTGGGGAGAGCTTAGAAAAATTTGGAGATGTCAAAGATGAAACAGGAGAGCTGGAATGCTTTAGTGTGTACTGTATGGGAGATTCTGGTTCGACATCAGAAGACCAGAAGGCTGATAGTAATCTCACAAGTAACTCTTAGGAAGTTCCTGTTAGGAAGAAGGACTGCATTGGCTGTTGGACTCCAAAAATGTGTTATGGTTTGGCAAAAAGCTTGTCTGCATTTCTTTCACGTCCAGATACTTAGCCTGAGACTGAGATGAAGGGATGCAGACTAATTCATTTGGCAGAAGAAATTTCAAGGCAGTCTAATGTTGGCATGTCTACTGTTGGGGGTTTTAGCCAAATTTAGATTGATAATCAAGAACAAAGAAGAATGATTTAAAATGTGCTTTTGGCCATAGAGGAAGCTCCAGTAAAGCAGTGGATTGCAAAGATAGAGCAGAGGAGATCTTTATTTATGAGAAGAAACAGTAGACAGAACAATGTAGCCTCAGGGCATCACAAGAAGCAACAGAACTCCATTGTTTGCAGCTTCAGAATTGCAAAAGTGACTTTGCTTTGAGAAGAAAACCCCAGAACATCATCCAGAATAGTGGCATCACAGAGAATATATTCCTCAGAATTAGATTCCAAGTGCTCAGTGATGCAGGCATTTGACCCCTACACCCAAGAGAGAGGAAAGCCTGGCTATGGCTCATGTGGCAGCAGACCTTAGCATCATCTGTGTGATGATGGGTTTAGGTGCATGCATAATGCAAGAGATGTGTGAATAGAAGGCTTCCATTCAGATTTCAGAAGAACTGGGAGATCAGGCCTTGTGTTCCTGAGAGGGCAGAGTATGAAGCTGTGAGTGGGAAGCCAAGGTACAATGGAGACCCCAGAAGTTTGGAATAGCCAGGAACATGTATCATCTGAGGAAAACTGCAAGGAGAAGGCAGAGTGGGGGAGAAGCCATGGGAGCTACAACCACCAGCAGTGCCATAGGGATGGAGACACCCAAGCCCTTTGGAGTTCACATCTTGCCGTAGATGCTGTACATGGAACTGTAGCACTTAATGTTTGCCCTGTAAAATTTGAATTTGCTTTTATCCATTTCCGTTGTATTCCCATTTATAACTTTTGAATAGAAATGTTAATCTTGTGCCCTTGAATTTTTTTTGTGTGTGTGGGACCGGGGTTCAAATTCATGACCTTGCACTTGCCAGGCAGGCACTTGTGCCACAGAGCTCTCTCCCTGGCCCCTACCATTGAATGTTGGAAGTGTTTAAATTTCTTTTCATTTGTACAGGGATTCACAGCTAAGATTTTGTCTCAACTCTCAGAGGACACTTGGGACTTGAACTTTTCAGCAATGCTGAAACTGTGAGGAATTCAGCAACTCTTAGAGATGGACCTCATGCCCTTTCAGTAAAGGAATGTATGCGAGTCTCTGGAGGATAAATGCTACGGTTTGTGTCTAGGTATCCCCAAAGCCTCATGCAATTTTAGATAGCACCTTTTAGGAGGTAGCTGAATCTAGTTTGTGACTGACTCATGGTTCAATGCTAAGACTAAGGGTGCTAGAATTAAGGATGGGTGATTGCTATATCTGTCCACTAACTGGATTGGCACCACTCTGAGCCCAGCAATCCAGCTAAGATAAAAGGGGCAGAAAGAGATTTGTCTCTCCCTTTTATGCTTGTTGATTTTGTTATTTTCTGCTGCCATGAAACGTTGCTTCTCTACCATGTGCCACCCTACCTTGGAGCTAGCCAATTACAGACTAAACATCTACCAACTATGAGCTAAAAAACCTTTCCCTTTTTAACTTTGGGTGTCAGGTATTTTGTTTTAGCAATGAGAAAAAAGTAACTAAGACACACGGTTAGCATGGCCTGCCTCTTCCCCATGGCCTGCTGCTTTGTGCTGTTCTAAGGCTTTAGGTTTGCCAGCTTCTCCTTCCTTTTTCCAGCAGGAGACACACAGAGCTTCTTCAGGGTCCTAACTGTAGCCTCATGAGGACCTGAAATTGCTTCCCCAACCTCTACCTTCCTCCCCCAGAGCTCTCCATGGTGCTCAATACCAGGTTGTGCTGCTGAGCTGGTAACCACTCCCAGCACTTGTACTTCTTTTTTTTTTTTTTTGGCGGGACCAGGGTTCGAACTCACCACCTTACACTTGCCAGGCAGGTGTTTGTGCCACAGAGCTATCTCCCCAGCCCCTAGCACTTGTAATTCTTTGTGGCTCAGTCTTGCCCATACTCTGCTTTATGAATGCAATAGCCCTGTGTGCCTATGTTCCTAAATCCCCAGGAAGCCTGGCTCACAGGAAGAGCTCAGAAACTATGCGCTAAATGACTAACGTGACATCAACATTCTCTTGTAAAATGATATCAACTAAATCAGCTATAATCATCATTTGACCCTAGCTCACACATACATTCATTCACTCAAATATATTTATAGAAGCCCCTGTTATGGAAGAGCAACAGTTCTTTTTCTTTCTTTTTTTTTTTAATTTATTTATTATTTTTTTCTTCTTTCAGGACCTTTGTTTGTTTATTCACTCATTTTTTATGGCCAGCTCAGCCCACCCCGAGGGCAGGGCTGGCACAGCATGTGGTGCCGGGGATCGAACCGCGGTCCCTGAAGCTGCCCAAGCTTCCCCAAGCAGGCGCTTTAGACCGCTGAGCCATCCCGCCGGGCCCCAAGAGTTCTTTTTCTTACTATGATGTACAGAAAGACAGTACCTCCATTGTAAGGAGCACCCTCAAATAGAAATCTTTAGGTTCCGTAGTTGCTTTCAAGAGTGCTTTACATATTGAGTTTGTAACACAATAATGAAACATTTAACCACCTTATAGCTGTCACTATAGTTTTCATTATAGAGGAAATGTTTTTTCTTTGAGAAAACATCTGAAGAAGGTGTAAAATGGAAGGTGAGCTGAGACCCAGGCTCAGCAGTTCTAGCACTCAGAGAGTGCTTAACCTGCTGCAGAGAATAACAGGAATGTGACCACTGCTGAGATGGAAGTGGAGAACTGGGGACAGAGAAACAAGAAGAGGGAAGACAGGAGACTGAGAAGTGAAGTCGGGCCAGGCTGTAAGGAGCGCTCGTGCAGGAAGCTGCCCATACCTGGACTGTCTCAGCTGGAAGCTGTGTCCCCCATTCCCTTTCGCTCTGGAGCTCCTGATGTGGCAACTGACATCAAGGAAAGCACGGAATCTGGTGTCTGGCTGGCCAGAAGACTCAAGGCACGAACGGCCCCAAACAAGGCGTGAGAAACATCAGCCCTCGGAATATTGCAGGGAGAAGGCTTCCAGCATTCTAAAGAAGCAGATTTAGAGAATGCAAGCCATCTTATCCACATCTGGAGGCAGGCAGGATCCAGCCAGGCAATTTGCACATGAATTTGAAAAAAGAAATTATATAGTACTCTTAGAAGTGCACATAGGGCTGGGTGTGGTGGCGCACGCCTGTAATCCCAGCACCTGGGAGGCTGAGGTAGGAGGATCAGTGCAAGTTCGAGACCAGCCTGCGCTACAAAAGTGAGCTCAAGGCCAGCCTGAACTGCATAGTGAGACCCTGTCTCAAAAAGACAAAAAATAAATAAATAAAGAAGTGCACATATGCAGACTGGCATCAAAACTTGTTATTGGTGATGGGGTTGTTGTTTTACTGCTGGAGATCAAACATCAGGTCCCACTCACGCTAGTCAAGAACACTGCCCCTGAGGTACAAGCCAGCCCTATTTCTTTGTGAGGAGCCCTATTTCTTTGTTCAGGTGCCTTGGATGTGACTCTGGATCTTCATAGAGAGGCTTGTTTAGAGAGAATAGGTTTGCAGAGCTATGGTGGCCCATGTCCAAGCATGAATGTATCTCAAACTTTTGCTCCAGGCGGTTCCAGCCCCCAGGGACCCTCCCTCTTTCTAATGAAGCCCAGAGATCCCCTCTCCACATTCTGATGGACCTTTGTCTGGCAATTCATCACTTCACTTATTTTATCCTGATCTAATCTTTTAGTCTGCCTGGGAGCCCAGCCGCTCCCCTGGTTCGACTGCCAGATGCTGCCCAAAGATGTGCCCAGGTGGTCATGAGCTCTGAAGAATACCTGGCACCTCTCCTCACTGAGCTATGCTGTAGTTAGCCCAGTACAACCCAATCCACACACACATACACGTGCAGAAATTCTCTCTCTCTCTCTCTCTCTCACACACACACGCACACACACACACAAACACACACGTATGCACACACACACACACACACACACACACAGACAGAGCCAGACTCTGCCAGGTGAACCACTTGACTGATTTTATTGGGTAGAAATCAAGGGCCTTTCAAACACAGTGACAGGGGCCTGGCAGGATGGCTCAGTGGTCTAAAGCGCCTGCTTGGGAAAGCTTGG
>PVJA010019985.1:15485-37683 GCA_004027025.1 Myocastor coypus | reverse complement strand
TTTTTTTTTTTTTTTTTTTTTTTTTTTTTTTTTTTTTTTTTTTTTTTTTTTTTTTTTTTTGAGACAGGGTCTCGCTATGCAGTTCAGACTGCCCTTGAGCTCACTTTTGTAGCCCAGGCTGGTCTTGAACTCATACTGATCCTCCTGCCTCAGCCTCCCGAATGCTGGGATTACAGGCATGCGCCACCATGCCCGGATACCTTTATGGAATCTTTGCAAGATAATTAAGACAAGGAAAATATACTTTGTAAGCCAATGAATAAAATAAGACACTGGGCCAGTGAGATAGCTCAGTGGTCTAAAGCACCTGCTCAGGCAAGCTTAAGTAACCACAGGGACCATGGTTCAATCCCCAGCACCACGTGTTGCACCAGCCCCACCCCCAGGGCATGCTGAGCAGGCCATAACAAAAAAATAAAGTTTAAAAAATAAGCTACTGTCAGTAGACACTGTTCTCCAGAGCAGCAGGACCTGATTCACTTACAAAAATGAATCTCAAAAAAACTAGTGAGTCTTACTTTTAAACTTTAATACACAAAAAGTACATTGCAAGTAGAAGTGGGTTGTTTTGTGTTCAGTCTATAGTTCTACATATTAAGGGAATAAGCCCTGTTTGGTTTTTGTTCCCTCCCCCAGCCATAAAATTGAAGGTAAAATATGTAAAAACTATTCAGATAATTTGCTTTTTTTTTTCCTCAGCAGTGGGAATGAGTTACTAAACCCTGTCCTGTCTTTTCCATGCAGGCGTGATGGCAAGGCTCTGGAGAGGTTCCTGCAGGATTACTTTGATGGCAACCTCAAGAGATACCTGAAGTCAGAACCAATCCCTGAGAGCAATGATGGGCCTGTGAAGGTCCGCTACCTACTACTTCCCCATGCCTGTCAGCAGTTGACACCTCATCTCTTTATTTCAAAGATCAAAACAAAGATATTGCTATAGATTGTCCTTTTGTGGGGGTAGTGGTTTTTGGTCCTCAGCTCCCTGAGTCCTAAAAATTGACAGAGCTTATTGTAATGTTCAGTAGGGTAAAGAATATAAAACCATACAATTGCTGGGCATGATAGTACACACCTGTAATCCCAGGGATTGGGAAGTTGAGTCACATAGAGTGCTATGAGTCCAGCCTATACATGGTGAGACCCTGTCTCAAAAAAAAAAAAACCCTGAAACCATAGAATTTTTTGATAGAAAAACTAGTAGATTATCCTTTGCGGTACAGCAAGACAATCTCCTGAGCAGCATGGCGTCATGAAATTATCTTAAGGAACATTGAGGTGGTGGTTGTTTTTCCTGTGACAAATGAGAGATATAAGATAGATTTGGTTGAGTGGGGAGTGCTGACATCTTTAACACAAGTCTGTATATGTGAGTTGGATTTTCTTGGCTTATTTTCAGTGATATTATCAAATGTAAAAGGGTTTATGCCCAGAAACAAACACAGGTTGTGGATTTATTCCTCAGCTCACCTTAAAACTAGACAATTTGTGTTTTTCCAGGTAGTAGTAGCAGAGAATTTTGATGAAATAGTGAATAATGAAAATAAGGATGTGCTGATTGAATTTTATGCTCCTTGGTGTGGTCACTGTAAGAATCTGGAACCCAAATACAAAGAACTGGGAGAGAAGGTAAGTCTGAACCCTAGTCTGAAGATATAATCTGAGGAGTTAGGTTAGGGTAGTACATGCCTATAATCCCAGCAGTACAGGCTAGAGCAGTAGGGAAACAGGCAGGAGGATTACAAGTTCAATCTAAGCTAAGCAGTTTAGAAAGGCTCTGCCTCCAAAAAAAAAAAAAAAAGTCACAGGTATGTTGGTAGACACCTGTATCCCAAGAGCTCAGGAGAAGCAGAAGAATCACAGGTTTGTGGCTACCCTGGGCTACATGGTGAGACTTTGTCTCAAAAAAATAATTAGGTCTTGGCATGTTATTCATTGTGAAGGCAGAGGTTCAATCCTCAGTAACCACACACACGAAATCCGATACATATTGTATATTGATTTAGTTACTTTAATTAGTTCCTAAGTGCAAGTAGATTTATTTGAACTACTACCTTCTCTTGACTGCCCTCTCGTGTCCATGGTTTTAGGTCATGCAGTGCCTCAGATACCCACTTTGAACTTTCCTCCACCTAGACTAACTGTAATGTTTAAGAGTTTCTGAATATTGGTAATGGCTTATAAATCTCTGTTCCCTCCGTTTTTCTTTTTTTTTTTTTTTTTTTTCTTTTGTACTGAGAGTTGAATGCAGAACCTTGAGCCTGCCCAGCAGGTGATGTGTATATAAGACACTTGGCTTAGCCCTTACATTGTCTTATTCAGGCGAGGTAAATGTGAATGTGGCTGATATGTAGTCTTAATATATAGGAGCCAGTAGAGAGGGAAGCTGGAAGATTGGCAGATTGAAGTCCTGAATTGACTAAGTGCATCTCAGTTGCTGAAAACTTGGAACTTAAAGGTTTAACCATTGCTGGTATGGAGGGGTGGCTCAGTAGTAGAGCTCCTGCCCAGCATAACTAAGACCTTGGTTTGATCCCCAGCACTGCAAAATAAACAAAGGTCTTACTTTTTTATCTTAACAGCTCAGCAAAGACCCGAACATTGTCATAGCCAAGATGGATGCCACAGCCAATGATGTGCCTTCTCCATATGAAGTCAGAGGGTAAGTAGAAAAAAATACTCACAGTTAGCAAGATGTCTAGCTGATCAGTGATAAAGAATGTGCTCATCAGGGCTGAGGAGATAGCTCTGTGGTACAAGTGCCTGCCTGGCAAGTGCAAGGTTGTGAGTTTGAACCCTGGTCCCACCAAAAAAAAAAAAAAAAAAAAGAATGTGCTCATTATAAGCTACCAGGAGGGGCCCGGCGGGATGGCTCAGTGGTCTAAAGCTCCTGCTTGGGAAAGCTTAGGCGGCTTCAGGGACTACAGTTCGATCCCCGGCACCACATGCTGTGCCAGCCCTGCCCTCAAGGCGGGCTGAGCTGGCCATAAAAATGAGTGAATAAACAAACAAAGGTTCTGAAACAAGAAAAAAATAAAAAAAAATAAAATAAAATAAAATAAAAAAAAACTCTGGAAGCTGAAATTAGTAACTCCTTTTTTTTTTTTTTCTTTTCTCAGTTTTCCTACAATCTATTTCTCTCCAGCCAATAAGAAGCAAAGTCCAAAGAAATATGAAGTAAGTATGCTGGCCCATTATCCCAAAAATAGGTGGCGTACCACACATATATGCAGTTCTTGAATTGGGTCTGTTTAACTGGAAATTCTTACATGGTAAATATACATGGTTGCAAACTGCAACCAGTCCAGGGTTATTTAAAAAGTTAAATTTTCACTGAGCTGGCCACCAAAACTGGACATGGTGGGGGCATGCCTATAAAACCAGTCTTGGGGCGGTTGAAAACAGGATCACTTGAGTCCAAGCTGCATAGTGAGGAGACGCTGTACCAAATGCACTAATTAATTAATTTTTTTGAGATAGGGTCTCACTATACAGTTCAGGCTGGCCTTGAGCTCACTTTTGTAGCCTAGGCTGGTCTCAAACTCGCACCAACCTCCCACCTCAGCCTCCAAAGTGCTGGGATTACAGGCATGCACTACCATGCCTGGCCAAATACATTTTTTTTTTTTTTTAAAGTCAGATTTTTTTTTTTTTTGTCTCTTTGAGACAGGGTCTCACTATGCAGTTGAGGCTGGCATTGAGCTCACTTTTGTAGCCCAGGCTGGTCTCGAACTCGCACCAATCCTCCTGCCTCAGCCTCCCGAGTGCTGGGATTACAGGCATGAGCCACCACTCCCGGCTCCAGATTTTCAAGTTGGATATAGCAGTACATGTTGTGTTGTAAGTTAATGGAGAGGCTGAGACAGGAAGATGCAAGTTTAAAGCCAGCCTAGGGAACTTAGCAAGGTCCTGACTCAAAAAGGGCTGGGAATGTAACTCAGTTGTAGAGCACTTGCCAGGTATACAAGAGGCCCTCGGCTTAATTAACAGCACACCAGGAAAAAGTTTTTTCAAAGTCATTGTTTTGTTTTTTTTTTAGGGTGGCCGTGAATTAAGTGATTTTATTAGCTACCTACAACGAGAAGCTACAAATCCCCCCATAATTCAAGAAGAAAAACCCAAGAAGAAAAAGAAAGCACAGGAGGATCTCTAAAGCAACAGCCAAACATACCACTTTGTAAAAGGACTCTTCTACCAGAGATGGAAAACCATTGGGGAAGACTGGGCCCCATGTGGAAATATTACCTCTCAGCCAAGAGGACAGAATGGATATAATCTGAATCCTGTTAAATTTTCTCAAAACTGTTTCTTAGCTGCACTGTTACCAGGACCAGTTTATGTTTGTGGCTTTGGGAAAATTATTTGTGTTGTGGGGGTGGGGGGAATTGAATTGGGGGGTTATTTTCTAATTTTTTTTTTTTTTTTTTTGTACATTTGGAACAGTGACAATAAATGAGCCCCCTTTAAACTGTCCTTTCCATGAAATAGAAAACCGAAGTCTTCAGATTATCACCATCCAGTAGCTGCAGTGATAGAAATGTCAGTGATGTGCACTGATTCCTGTAGCTATGAAGTATTTAAAATTTGGCTAGAAAGCCAGGCATGGGCATGGTGGCACATGCCTGGAAACTGCACATTCAGGAAGCAGAGGCAGAAGGATCACTTGAGTTTGAGGCCAGTCTGGGGTTACATAGTGAGTTCAAGGCCATTCACTACATGGTAAGACCCTGTCTCCAAAAAAAAAAAAAAAACAATGGCTAGGGATTACCTTTTAATTTCAGGGGCCAGGAAGATAGCTCAGTAGAGTAAGTGCTTGCCTGGCAAGCACAAGGGCTTGAGTTCAATTCCCAGATCGGCAAAAAAAAAAAAAAGTTTTAATTTCTACTTATTTGATACACAGCCTTGGCTATGCAGCTTGTACTTATAGGGATCTTCCTGTCTCAGCCTCTCCAGTGCTTGGATTATAGATGTATGCCACCATGCCCAGTTTCAGGACTGGCATAGCATGTTGTACTGGGGATCAAACTCAGGCAAGTGCTTAACCCACTTAGTTATCTCCCCAATCCCAAAACTTTTTATTTTTGTTTATTCATTTATTTATTCTTTTTTTTTTTTTTTTTAATTTTTTTTTTTTTTTTTTTTTTTTTTTTTTTTTTTTTTTTTTTTTTTTTTTAATTTTTATTTATTTATTTTTTTTCTTGTTTCAGAACCTTTGTTTGTTTATTTACTCATTTTTATGGCTGGCTCAGCCCGCTCCAAGGGCAGGGCTGGCGCAACATGTGGTGCCGGGGATCGAACCGCGGTCCCTGAAGCTGCCCAAGCTTTCCCAAGCAGGCGCTTTAGACCACTGAGCCATCCTGCCGGGCCCATCATTTATTTATTCTTGAGAGGTCTTGCTACGCAGTTCAGTACGCAGTTCAAGCTGACCATGAGCGCACTTTTGTAGCCCAGGCTGGTCTCAAACTTGCAAGAGTCCTGTTTCATCCTCCTAATAGCTGGGATTATAGATGTGTGCTACCACATCTGGCTCTCAATTTCCATTTAAAAGAGGCATCTAGTCCAGCATTCTGGGAGACTGAGGCAGGAAGACTGAAAATTGGATCCCAGCCAGGTGAACTTAAGGATTTGGCAAGACCCTGTCTTGAAAAAGAATACAAAAGATGTCTGTAATATACTTCTATGCAAGGGCCCTGGGACTGACTGCCAGTACTACAGAAAAGGGGAGAAAAGGCCACATAGTAGCTATCATAGTATTATAGCTACAGCCATAGTGATAGGGCCCATACTTGTATTACCTTAATAATTCTGAATTTCTCATCCCTTTGTATCCTTACACCTGCATTGCTCAGGCTTCTAGGCTTGTAGAGCAAAAGAGCCAGGCCTTTGGGGCTATTTCTGGCCCTGCCCAGACCCTCAGGGTAGGTTGCAGCTTATCCTTGCCATACAGTGAAGCCTTACACATATTTGTGACTGCTCTGTCCAGAAATGCTCCACACAGGAGCATCCGTTTGAGATTTCACTCAAGTTTGAGGAGTTGCTGACATGTTGGGTGCAGTCCCCTCCAAAGCCTAGCATGTGTCCATTCCGTCTCCTGGGTGTGGGGGAGGTATCTTTCAACAGGAATAAAGACAGGATTGTAAGGATCCCCTTTTATCCATATGAACTAAGCCATTTCCTCTTCGTTGTTAAATCCAAGTCCTGTCCAGATTTCTCAGCCACTGGATAAGTCCAGATAGCCCTAATTTTAGGTAATTTTGTAAACCCTTTGGGTCAGAAAACTTCCTACTGTAATATCTAGTCATCAATTACAAAATGACAGGCATGCGACACCTATTACCCCAAAACCCTGAGAAGCTGAGGCAAGAGGGTTTCAAGGCTAGCTCACTGCAAAAGCCCTAGGTACCACATTAAAAAAAAAAAACCTGAAAATGTTGGGGCTAAGAATACAGCTCAGTGTCAGACCTCTTGCCTAGCATTCATGAGGCCTTGCATCCCATCCTCAGTACTATGTCAGAAAAAAAAGTATCCCATAGTTTTGAGGACTAATTCAACATGCAGCTAGAGTCTGGGGATCTAGTTTTTTCCAGAGCTCCAGAAATAGTTAACATGTACAGCCGCAAGGTTTAAGCAATGCCTTGGAGTATTAGGAAGATACACTTGTACAAAAGACACAGTTGCAGTTTCACTTTGCTATGTTTATAAAAGTCCACTTTTAGTACAGTACATGGGTAACACCTGAGCCCTTTCCCATTGCATCCAGGTATGCTACAAAGATTTTTTGTTTGGGGGAGTGAGGGGTTTTGTGTTTTTGTTTTTGCTTTTGTTTTAAGACAGGGTCTCACTTTGTAGTGCAGGCTGGCCTTGAACTCTCAGGTATCCCAGGCTGGCCTCAAACTCAGTGATCCTCCTGCCTCTACCTCCCAAGTGCAAGTCCTAGGATTACAAGCATGCACCACCATTCCTTTTGATTCAACAAAAATTCTCTTACCCCACTCCCCCTTTGGAGGACACTAGGCTAAATTCATTTAGTTCATCTGATATCCTGAAGGTATCTTGTCCTGGAAATGATGTCATTTCCCAGTATTTAAAAATGACTTGGCTGAAGGAGTTGTGAAAAAGCCAGGTCTGCTACAATCCTTCATCTCCTGGGCACATCTGAGGAGCCTTGGCACTGTGCCCACACCAAGAAATTAAAATACAGCAACAATATCATGTGTCAAGAACCTAGAGCAGCTCTCTACTTGCCTCTGTGGACTCACACATAAGAAGGACAGATAGGAGCACTCTAGTTTTATAGATGCTTTGTTCCTATCTCACTGAACAGAAGGTCAAGAGGCCTCGACAGCCTCAGCTGCCCCAGTTCTTTCCCTCAGACTCCAAGATGAGATCTTTTATGTGGGACAATTTCTGATGCAGGTACTCACAGCGGTGCTTTTCTTCCCTGTAACCTGGGTACCGCTGCAGGAGGAAGGAAAAAGTATTCACATCAAAAAGCAAACACTTGATTTCTACCTTCTTGTTTCCATTCTCAGAACCTATCTTACCTTTCTGAACTTTTTATACTCCTGGACTATCTTATCTTCCAGCACCTGAAATAATAAGTAACTACATTCAGTTCACACTGAAAAATGAGGGGGCGTAACTCCCCTCTCGTTGTACCTAATGATTCTATTTTTCTGCCAGAACAGGTTTGCTCATCACTGAACAGACTTCTGAGTAGTCAGAAGGAGGATAATGGCCAGGGAGGCTAACAGCCTGGGTCCAGCCCTACCTTGTGTTCTGGAGTTCCTGGCTGAACTCTCTTGATCTCTGCTCCCAGCTCTATGAACCTTTGGCTGGCAGCCCCAACCCGGGCATGGAGGATGCGGTACTCGGCATAATCTGCCTCAAAGTCTTGTTCGTAGGCCCGCTGCTGCTCTGTACTGTGGATGGTCCTGTATTGCCTGCAAAGGAGAGTTGCACCCTTCAGTTGAATTGTTCCCAAGGCTCCAGGTTTCCTGTAAGTTTGAATGTGTAGGGGTTGATGGAATTGGAAATGCAAGGCTGAGGAGATAGCTCAGCAGACAAGTGCAAGGTCCAGAGTACAATCCCCAGGACCATTTTTTTTATTATTATTATTATTTTTTTTTTTTTTTGTCTTTTTGAGACAGGGTCTCGCTATGCAGTTGAGGCTGGTCCTGAGCTCACTTTTGTAGCCCAGGCTGGTCTCGAACTCGCACCAATCCTCCTGCCTCAGCCTCCCGAGTGCTAGGATTACAGGCGTGCGCCACCACGCCCGGCCCCAGGACCATTAAAAAAAAAAAAAAATTAGAAATGCAGGAAACTCACAGGAGGTAATCTGGCACCTGTTCAGGGCTTGGAGATTCAGAGCCTAGGAGGAACCAAAACATACATGATTATAGCTCTTTCTATGGAGGCATTTTTAGCCTCTTCTCATTAACTCACTTGCTTGAGAGGAGGGACTATGCTCCAGCCGGGGGCCTATGTTTTCCTCTTTATCTTCCTGCTCCCAGTCTTCCTGTAGGTCCTGACTGGACAGCCCTTGGAGGGGGCTTGGCACTGGAGACAGAACTCTGAGCCTCTTTTCTTCTAGGTTTTCAGTGTTTTCTGGTGCTGGGCGTTTCTGTTGAGGAAACTATCTACATGAGATAAACAGCAAGCCAGGGGCTTTCTATTCTGTTCTTTCAGAACTTCCTGCCTTGCACATAATCAACTCCCAAATTTTAGCCTGACTGCTCTCTGAAAACCCTTCACATTACATCTGACCTTCTCCAGACACTTCTGGCCAGCAGAGGAAGGCAGTGCCTGATCAGGCTCTCTCTTTGGAAGATGGTTCTGCTTCCTAGGATATTTGAAAAAAGAATGGCAGAGTGGAGATCGGGGTAGGAAGGAGGCCTCACCTAGATCATTCACAACTCTTAAGGGGTGGAGATTAGATCAGAGCTTCCCAGGTTAGCCCTGCCCCGTTCCCAATACCTCATTTCCCACTCTGCAGGCTGCTCCCTCAAGGGTCCTGGGAGTGACTGTCCTTGGTTGCTTGCCAGTGGATCTGACACCTGGGAGGAAAAGTGGCAGGAGCACTTGGCTCCCTGAACTTCAGGCTTTATACCACCTTACCAACTCGCTGCAGTTTCTGGTCTCACCTCTCCCAGGGCAGTCAGTGTCTGTGACACTTCGGAATAATTTCGCACGCTCCGCCAAGCCTCCGGATCCCTGTCTTCTTCAGTCACGTTGCGTCCCTGAGCTGAGGATGGGCCTGGGAGGGAATCCATCGCTGCCCAAATAGTGAGGCGCTCCCTGAGTGGGCCCAGACAGTGGAGGCGTTCGGCCCCGGATCTGGAAGAAAGTGTAAACCCAGGAGGCTGGAGCGCTTTCCAGCGCCTCTTAGCACTCCCCCACTTAAGCGCCAGTCCTGCGGTACCGGCTGCCTGGCCCTTACCTGTCCACGCGCTGGCACACGAGGTCCAGCTCACCGCCAACCCCCTCCTGGCCACACTGGGACACTACGAAGGAGAAGAGGCAGGACCAGCCGGGGCCTGTGAACCTCAGATACTACGGGGGAAGCAGAAGGACGCCCGCGGAGTCAGCTCAACAGGAGAGGCTCCCCGGGGGCTCGCCAGCGCCAGGTGCGGCTGGCTCCGTCCCCCGGGCCCCGAGGCGCGGCCCCTCCCCCACAGCCTCCAGGCCCTCTGCGCCCTCCCGCTCCATTCAGCGCAGGGAACTTGCTCCGCCCGCCCGCCCCTTCGAGCCGGGTACCCCCGGCTGGCACTCACCCCTCGGGGGCCCTGGAAGGCGATCACAGGCCGGACCTGCTGGAGAGAGAGGCGCACTAAGCCGGTGCCCGGGTGCCTGGGGCGGGGGTCTGCCACCCCCCTCCCGCCGAGGTGGGGGAGCGCGACAGCAGACTCGCGAGGGCGCCGGACCGTACCTGTTCCCGCCGACCCTCCTGCAGAGCCCTGAGCGCTGCGGCGTCGAGCCGTAGCAGAAGCAGGCTGGTCCGGGTGGCGGGGGAGAAGCAGAACCGTAGCACCCCGCGCAGGGGGTCCGAGGGTCGATCCATGGTGCGGGCAGCAGCGGCAGCACCGGCTCCTCCAGGCACCACAGGCAGCAGCTGCAGCACCGTCTCCTCCGGACTCCGCAGGCTTCAGCGGCAGCACCAACTCCTCGGGGCACCGCGGGCAGCACCTGCAGCACCACTGGCCTCCGCCCCATTCCGCCCCGCCCTGCCCCACCCCGTCTCAGTCCCTCTCCCCGCGGCGGGCGGGGCCTGGCTCGTGTATCCCTAAGGACCCCCGGCCTCTCCTGGTCCAAGAGAGGTCCTCGCTTGGCTTTCGGAAGAGCTGCCAGGGTATGAGGAGGAGTCTGCGGTCAACTCCCCACCCTTCTCTCAGAAGCCCCTGCCCTGCCTCACTTTCCCCATTCGCCTTCGACTCGACGTTGCCGTCTCTAAGTGAAAGCTGAAACCTCAGCCCCAGGAGTTTCAGCCACAGAGGGCGGTCCCGAGTTGGCAGGCGAGCTGAGTGCAGGACCCCAGGGGCCCGGGAAGGGCAGATCTGTGGGCTGCGGGAAAGCTAGTTTCCACGGAGGCTGAAGCAACCTGCCTGTCAGCGGGGGTGGAGGCAAAGCCGCTGATCTCTCTCGCCATGCGGCGCCTGTAAGTGACCAAGGTTTCCAGAGGTGCAGGCCTCGGGTAGTTGAAAGCAGAGACGGATCCATCGAGCCATCAGCCATCGCAGCCGCCCTTGGTGTTACCACTTGGTCTCTTCGTTATGCTCCACAAGAACCCTGATGGGATGGGTTTTTTTCTAAGGAGAATCTCACTGTTCAATCTCTGGATCTGTCTATTCCCTGGTGACCTTAATTCTCCCTCTCTGATCAGATCACTTGTACATTTGTCAAAACTCATTTGGCAGCACAGTCAAACTGTGTATTGGATGTAAATTATACCTCAGTAAAGTTGATGTTTAAAATCAGTGCAATAAACCACCAACTCCAAACATACACACACCAAAAAAAAAAAAAAAAAAGTGCATTTCCATCAGGCATCTGTTTCTCTGGGAACAATTTGAAAAGCTGTTGTGGGGCAATGAATAACGCTGTTATCCTCAGATGACAACTGTGCCCTTATGTAGGATTTTCCTAGGTTTAAGCTTCAAGGAGAGACTGGAATGGTGAAAGTTTCACAGGAAAGAGCAGTTTCAGCATTAGGGAGCTGAGATGGAGGGCTGCCTTGAGCCCAGGAGCTGAGAGGGAAGGCATACGTGCTGCGCTTGATCTTAGCCAAAAGGCAGAGAAGCAGTGGTGAGTACTGTAAGAGCAGGTAACTGAGAAGATATGCAGAGAAAGACAGAGATAGGGTGTTAACATTTGTTAGGTGCCCCCTGGGTGGCAAGATCTTTTTTATTTAATATCTATACCTACAATAATTTTTGAGAGGGCTGGCCAAATAGCTCAGTGGATTAAAGTGCCCGGAAGCAGGCACAAGGACCAGGGGTTCCATCTGTGGACCTACTGTGCCAGCCCCACCCCCAGGACCCACTGAGATGACAATTGAGACTGGGCATGGTGGTGTGCACTTGTAATCTCAGCTCTTGGGAGGCTGTAGACAGGCCGGATCACTAGAGTCTGATCTGGTAGTGAGACCCTGTAGGTCCTTCCCTAAAATAATAATAATAATAATAATAATAATAATAATAATAATAATAATTTTTTATAATCTGTGTTAGTCAGCTTTGCCTCATTGTGACCGAAATACCTGAGAACATGTCCCTTGGCTCCATTACTTTCAGCCTGTGGTGAAGCAGAAATATTGTGGTAGAAGAATGCAACAGAGGAAAGATGTTTACCTCATGTTGATCAGGAAGCAGAGAGGGTAGAGAGCCACAGAGAGAGCAAGAAGCCAGGAGGAAGCACACCCTCAAAGGCATACCTCTAGTGGCTCTCTTTCTCCTGAGAGTGCATTCAGCTATGAGCTTATCAATGGGCTAATCAATTGATAAGGTATCATCTTTAAAAAAAAAAAAAAAAAAAAAACTTTATTTTTTTTTATTTTTTCTTGTTTCAGAACCTTTGTTTGTTTATTCACTCATTTTTATGGCTGGCTCAGCCTGCCCTGAGGGCAGGGCTGGCGCAGCATGTGGTGCCGGGGATCGAACCGTGGTCCCTGCAGCCGCCTAAACTTTCCTAAGCAGGCACTTTAGACCACTGAGCCATCCTGCTGGGCCCGATAAGGTATCATCTTTGTGACCCAGTCACCTCTCCAAGCCTCATGTATGGACACTGCTGCATTGGAGATTAAGCCCTCAATATGAGTTTGGAGGGGGACAATATTATCCATATTTTTTATTTATTCATCTAATATTTATTGACTACTTACTCTGTAAGAGTACAACACACTTGGGATACATCAGTGATGACACTCCTTTTTTTTTTTTTTTTTTCGGGACTGGGGTTTGAACTCATGACCTTGCACTTGCCAGGTAGGCATTTGTGCCATGGAGCTATCTCCCCAGGCCCTAGTGATGACACTCCTGCTCTAAGAAAACTAACATTTTAGGGCTGGCAAGATGGTTCAGCAAAGCTCAGGCAACTGCAGGGACTGCAGTTTGATCCCCGGCACCGGCACCACATGCTACGCCAGCCCCATCCCCAGGGTGGGCTGAGCTGGCCAAAATACAAAAAAAAAAAAAAAAAAAAAAAAAAAAAAGGGAGCTGGGGAGATGGCTCCGAGGCACAAGTGCCTGCTGGGCAAGTGCAAGGTCGTGAGTTTGAACCCCGGTCCCACAAAAAAAAAAAAGGAAGAAGAAAGAGAGAGAGAGAGAGAGAGAGAGAGAGAGAAGGGAAGAAAAAGAAAGAAAGAAAGAAAGCTAACAAACTAACATTCTAAGGGCTGGCCAAATAGTTCAGCAGATAAAATACCTGTAAGCAGGCACAGGGGCCTTGGTTCAATCCCTAGGCCTGTTGTGCTGCCCCCACCCCTCAGGGGTGTGCTGAGACAGGCAATGGAGGCTAGGCATGGTGGCAGGTGCCTGTAATCCCAGTTCTTGGGAGGCTGTAAATAGGTGAGTCACTGTGAGTCAATTTTGGAGTGAGACCCTGAACATCCTGTTGACCCTTCCTTAAAATAAAAAATTTAAAAAAAAAAAGAAAGAAAGAAAACTTACATTACAGAGGGGAAGGAAACACTAGATATAAGCATGAAAAATATTATGTTGTAGAGCTGAGCACAGGGGCATGTGCCTATAATCTCAATACTTCAAGGGCTGAGACAGGAGGGCCACTGTGAGTTCCAGGTCAGCCTGGGCTATCAAGTGAGTTCAAAGCCAGTTTGAGCTACATAGTGAAACCGTGTCTCAAAAAGCAAACAACAACAAGCCAGGCATCCTGGCACAGGCCTGCCCTCCCAGTACTTGTGAAGCCGAGATAGGAAGATCGTTACAATTTTGAGGTCATCTTCAGCTACATGGTGAGTACAAGGATAGCCTGATCTACATGGTAAGACCCTGTCTCAAAAAAACGAAAGAAAGAAAGAGCATGCATATATGTATATTGTAAGCACTGTGGGAGGCTGAGGCAAAGGAATCACAAGTTCAAGCCCAACCTAGCCAAATAAGTAACTTAGTAAGACTTTGTCTTAAGTTTCACTTCTTTTCTTTTTTTTTTTTTTTTAAATTTTTTTTTTTTTTTCTTGTTTCAGCACCTTTGCTTGTTTATTCACTCATCTTTATGGCCAGCTCAGCCCACACCGAGAGCAGGGCTGGTGCAGCATGTGGTACCGGGGATCAAACTGAGGTCCCTGAAGCCGCCCAAGCTTTCCCAAGCAGGCACTTTAGACCACTGAGCCATCCCGCCGGGCCCTCACTTCTTTTCTTTTCTCACTTTTTTTTCTTGTTTCAGAACTTATGTTTATTTATTTATTTGTTTGTTTATTTATTTATTTATTTGTTTATTTTTATGGCCAGCTCAGCCTGCACTGAGGGCAGGGCTGGCGCAGCATGTGGTGCCAGGGATCAAACCGCAGTCCCTGAAGCTGCCTAAGCTTTCCTAAGCAGGCGCTTTAGACCACTGAGCCATCCTGCCGGGCCCCCTCTTTCTTTTCTTTTCTTTTCTTTTGTTCAAGGGTTGGGAGGCTGAGGCAAGATTGATGCAAGCTCAAGGCTAGCCTGGGCTACACAGGGAGACCTTGTCTCATAAAACCAAAAATAAATGAAGGTTTGGGGATGTAGTACTAGCAATTGAGCCCAGGGGGAAAACCTGGGCTCTAGTACTATGAAGAGTAGCATAAAAGGAGGGAGGAAAGGATGAAGGGAAGGGAGGAACAAAAGGAGAAAGAAATATTGTGGTGTGTGTTAAAAGGTGACAAGTGCCACAGGAAAAACAAAGCAATAGCATGGTGAGAGCCCTTGGGAGTTGGGAAGAAAGGTCGGCTGTCAGGTGGAGCCGTCTGGATAGTATGAAGTTGAACGTGTCCCCAGAGGTTAGGCTGGACTGGTGGAAGAGTTGTTTTCCAGACAAAGGGAATGCCCAGGACAAACTCTCCAAATCCAATTGTGGCTTCAGTGTCTGAGGAAAAGCTGACGCTGGTTGAACTGGAGAAAAGCAAGGCAAGGCAAGAGTTAAGAAAAAGAAAATCAGGACAATAAAAGAGCAGAGGTGGACAGGATTGTCGAAGGCCCTGCTGGCTACTGTAAGGATTTTAGTTTTCACTTTCTCTGAAATAGAAAGTGTCTCATGGGCTGGGGAAATAACTCCATAGCACAAGTGCCTGCCTGGTGAGTGCAAGGTTATGAGTTCAAACCCTGGTCCTACAAAAAAAGAGTCTCAGTTACTCTTCACTCATTGCAGGGACAAATACCTGAACCCAAAATGAAGAAAGGAAAGGTTTATTTAGCTCACAGTTACTGGAGGATTCAGTCCTATTCAGCTGGCTCCAAGCACAGGGGCGCACGGCAAACAGCATCCTGTTCATGTTGGCAAAACAGCAACAATGGCAACAGAGAGGGAGTCTGTTTCTCTGTGTCTCTTATATTACATTCAGGCTCACTGCCTCAGGGTATCTACGTCAGACCATAATCCCAGCAGTACTCAAACCCATATCTCATCCTTGGATTACTCATAATCCCATGGATCATGAGTTAAGTTCAGACTCTAGAAGTCCCACCCTATGACTGCATGAGGCTGCAAGGGAACAACTAGACACAAACCATAACAGAAAGTGACCAAAGTGGCCAGGCATGGTGGTGTACGCCTATAATCCCTGCACTCGGAAGGCTGAGGCAGGAGGATCAGTGCGAGTTCGAGACCAGCCTGGGCTATAAAAGTGAGCTCAAGGTCAGCCTGAACCCTGTCTCAAAAAGACAAAAAAAAAAAAAAAGAACAAAGTGATCAAAGTATTTTGAGGAGAGCCATACCAGGAAGTAACTTCGATGTTAAAGCAGTGTTGCAATTAGACAAGGGACAAGAACACACCTGTGATCCCAGGACTCAAGAAAATGAGGCAGAAGTATTTTCTGGAGTTCAAGGCCCACCTGCACTACCAAGTGAGTTCAAGTCACTCTGGACTGTAGCAAGGCCCCATCTCAGGAAAAAAAAAAAAAGACCCTGACTTGAAAGAAAGAAAGAAAGGAAGGAAGGAAGAAGCCGGGCATGGTGGCTCATGTCTGTAATCCCAGCACTCGGGAGGCTGAGGCAGGAGGATTGGTGCGAGTTCGAGACCAGCCTGGGCTACAAAATTGAGCTCAAGGTCAGCCTCAACTGCGTAGTGAGAACCTGTCTCAAAAAGACAAAAAAAAAAAAAGAAAGAAAGAAAGAAAGAAAGAAAGAAAGAAAGAAAGGAAACAGCATGATAGCTTAGGGAGCTATTTGAGCTAGAGAAGGGTGGCATCTGGAATCAGATGAAAGTGCATTGGTATTGCCAACAGGATTTCCTGACGTGTAACAGAAATGACATCAAGTGTGATGCCAGAATTTTAAGCCAAAACAATAAAAAGGTTGAATGAAATCCCTACAGGAAGGAAAACAGTAGGAGGAACTGAATGCATTCTGAACACATCATATTGTCCACTGCAGTTTATGTGGAGATGTGGGGTGGGCAGTTGTATACATATTGAAAAATATGGTGAATGTTGCTGGGTGTGGTGGTGCACGCCTGTAATCCCAGCACTTAGGAGACTGAGGCAGAGAATCAGTGTGAGTTCGAGACCAGCCTGGGCTACAAAAGTGAATTCAAGGTCAGCCTGAACTGCATAGTGAGATCCAGTCTCAAAAAGAAAAAAAAAAAAAAAATTTATAGTGAAAGACATATTGGCATTAATCCCCTTCAAATATCCCCCCTTGATATTAATAATCCCATCATTCTTGTCACTTTCTGAAGTCATTCCAGAAGAATTCTTTCATTAGCATCTTTAGCTGAACTGAACTGATTCCATACAACTAATATCCTTTTTTTTTTTTTTTTTTTTGTCTTTTTCAGACAGGGTGCCGCTATGCAGTTCAGCTTGGCCTTGAGCTCACTTTTGTAGCCCAGGCTGGTCTCGAACTCACACCAATCCTCCTGCCTCAGCCTCCCAAGTGCTGGGATTACAGGCCTGCACCACCATGCCTGGTTAATATCCTGAACTAATTGAAACCATGGTCTTTCTTTTCTTTGTAGGACTGGGGATTGAACTAAAGACCTTGCACTTGCCAGGCAAGCGTTTATTCTACTGAGCTATCTCCCCAGCCACCCAATTATAGTCCATTTGACTCTGGGGAAGAGCTACTAGAGTCTCATGGTGCCAGATTTGGTGGATAAGCCTGCCTTTGTGCTGCATGGCACTCCACAGAAGCACTTCCCTATATTTTTTTTAATCACACCTCATAAAGACACTCACAAAGAACTTCCAGAACTGCTTCAGAAATGATGGGGTAACTGTGTGCTAAGTGAGGAGGAGTGTTTTAAGGAGGATTCATAGCAAAATGCCTTTTACTATGCTTTAAATGTTCATTGTATGTCTTAGTCAATTTCTCACTGCTGGTACACAAAACCTGACACCGGAAACCTAAAAGAGAAGTTTATTTTGGCTCACTTTTTCAGGCCACGGTTGCCTTACTCTAAGGCAGAAACAGGATGGCAGAGGCTCACAACTCAAGACAGCCAGGAAGCAGAGGCAGAAAACCCAGGGAAAACAATACACCCTGCCAGGCCACATCCCCAGTGATCCACGTAGCAGCATATTCAGCTACTACTGAACTCATCAGTGGATGAATTCCCTAATAAAGATGTGGGCCCGTGATTCAATCACCTTTCTTTTTTTTTTTTTTTAAATTTTTATTTTATTTATTATTTTTATTCTTGTTTCAGAACCTTTGTTTGTTTATTCACTCATTTTTATGGCCAGCTCAGCCCGCCCTGAGGGCAGGGCTGGCGCAGCATGTGGTGCCCGGGATCGAACCGCGGTCCCTGAAGCCGCCCAAGCTTCCCCAAGCAGGCGCTTTAGACCACTGAGCCATCCCGCCGGGCCCTCAATCACCTTTCAAATACATGAGAATTTGAGGGCACGTGTTAGGTCTAAACCGTGACACCACATAGTTCAATCACAATCTATAAAGAGCACTTCTCAATCCTCGTCTCAGCTAAGGAAGTTTATATTTGTAATCCCATGAAAAAATATTGGAGTTCTGGGGAGTTAATTCCAATCTACCTCTTCCAGTGCAACTCATGATGAGAACAAACGCACTAAGGCGTATTTGTAGCTATGGGAAACCAAGGGATCATAAGTCCAGTGATGATAATGGCTGGAATAAAGGCCTCAACTCAGGGCCAAACCTGGGTTTTAATAATTTGCAAAGAGAGGATTGGCTTGAGGATGAGTGTCTGTGAGATGGTGGTAAATAGGTGAGTGAGTTGGTCTAGGTAGGAATTAAATCACCTGTGCAATAGGTGGAGAGAAGGATATTCAGAAACAGTAATCTGGGCAGGGGAGATAGCTCAGTGGAATAAGCACCTGCCTGGCAAGCACAAGGTCCTGAGTTCAATACCTGATATTTAAAAAAAAGGAGCAATTTGTATAACACAACTGAGACAGTATAATGTTTTGGGGTTGGTGCTTCAGCTCTGATGTGTAATCTTTCATAACCCAGGAAATCATAACCTCTGTCCCAGAATCCCAGCCAGCTGATGACATGGAACACTGGCTCTTCATCTCTCCTTGTCCAGGTTCACACAAAGGAACAATGGGGAAGGACTCTGGGGAAACACTGCCTGTAGTCTTCAAAATGTATGCATTGTGTAAAGCCAATTAAAGGTATCAGAAAAAGTCCTAGCCAGCTCTGTACACATTAACACATAGAGATAGGGTTGAGTTCAGCCAAAATGGAGGCAGATGCTCCTCCTTCAAGAAGCATCACCCAGGTGGTCCCACACCACAATGGTATACAGGTTTGAAGATAGTGAAAGCTTTCTAGGTTAGGCTTGTAACTGGTGGTAGTAATAGTAAAAAGAGATATATTTAGAGCTAGGAGACAGGAAGTCAAGGAAGATCCTCAGGATTTAGACCCTGAGGCTATCTCTAGAAAGAAGTCAGGAGGAAGACAAAGTACAACTATGGGAGAGATAACTGGTGAGGAAAAATGTAAACCAAGACAATGTCATATCCCAAAATTCAAATGAATGCCTAGCACATGCAAGGACCTGGGTTCCATTCTAGACTAACAAATAAAGAAAACATTTCAAAAAGAAAGGATTAGGGCCAGTGAGATGGCTCAGTGATCTAAAGTGCCTGCTTGGCAAGTTTAGGCAACCACAGGACCACAGTTTGATCCCTGGCACCACATACTATGCCAGTCCCACCCCCAGGGCAGGCTGAGCCGGCATATATATGTATATATATATAATATATATATACATACATATACATATATATTATATATATGTATATATATGCATATATATTATATATATACATATATACATATTCAATGATATACAGGTTTGGAGATAGTGAAAGCTTTCTGAATTAGGACTGTAAACTTGGTAGTAGTAAACAGAGATATATTTAGAGCTAGGAGACAGGAGGTCAGTCTACACAAATACATATATATATATATATATATATATATATATATATATATATATGAAAAGATTAGTTAACTATGTTAAATGCTTTCTGAAGATCAAGTAAAGTGAGGATTAAGGACTGAGTATTTCCTTAATGTTAAGTTATGATATGATAAGTTATGTTCAAGGGGCTGGGGAGATAGCTCCATGGCACAAGTGCCTGCCTGGCAAGTGCAAGGTTGTGATTTCGAACCTCAGTCCTGCAAAAAACAAAACAAACAACAAAAAAAAAACCTGATGTGTTATGTTCCTGCACCAACTCCTCACCCATGATCAGTGTTGACATTGTATAATGCAAACAGACTACTACAATTTTTATATTATTTATTTATTTAGTATCAGAAATTGAAACCAGGACCAAAACTGCTCGCTGACTTTTTTTTTTTTTTCTTTTTTTCTTTGAGACAAAGTATCAGTGTGTTGCTTAGGCTCAGGCTGGTCTCCAACCTCTGGGCTACAGTGATCCTCTTGCCTGTAGCACCTGGCTGAACCACATTCTTTTTTTTTTTTTTTTTTTTTTTTTGTGGAACTGGGGATTGAACTCAGGCCCTTGCGCTTGCCAGGCAAGCATTTATTACACTGAGCTATCTCCCCAGCCTCCTAAATCCACATTTCTAAATACAATTTCCTTTCTTCTTTTCTTTTTCTTTCTTTCTTTTTTTGCAGGACCAGGTTTCGAACTCACAACCTTGCACTTGCCAGGCAGGCAGTTTTCTTTCTTTCTTTCATTTCTCTCTCTCTCTCTCTCTCTCTCTGTCTGTCTGTCTGTCTCTCTCTCTCTCTCTCTCTCTCTCTCTCTCTCTCTCTCTCTCTCTCTCTTCTTTCTATTGTGAATTGAACCCAGGGCTTCACACATGCCTACAAACACTTCATGACTGAACTACATTCCCAGGCCTACATTTTACTTTAAAATTTTGATACATGGTCTCTCACTAAACTGCTACATTGCCCAGACTGGGCTTGAGTTTGTGATCTTCTTGTTTCAGCCTTCCAGAGTGCCAGGGCTACAGGCTTGTGCTGTGGTGGCTAACTCCAATTATGACCTTTTTTTTTTTTTTTTTTTTTTTTCCCCCAGTAATAGGGATTAAAGCAAGGGGCACTCTACCATTGGGCTGTGGCCCCAACTCTTTTTATTTTTTATTTTTGAGACAGGTGCTGGGGTTATAGGCATTTGCTACCATGCCTGGTCTACAACCACCACTAGATTTTCTGCCAACTGTTTGTAGTTCATAGGTTGATACATGCACAGTTAGCTGCGTACAGTGGTGCACCTGTAATCTACAGCTACTGGGGAGGGTGAGATTTGGGAAATGAAAAGAAACCAGCCAGTGGGGCAACACAGTGAGACCATATCAAAGTAAAAATAAAAATGTGCCAGTGGAGCATTTGCCTAGCATGAAGGAAACTAATACCACATTTAAAAAAGAAGAAATATGTCACTAGACCATAAACACTCTAATATTTTCATAAACACATTTGCATGCTTTTTATGATCCAGTGTATTTTCACAAACTAAATTTAATTGTGACAAAATGCATGAAACAAAAATTAACCATCTTAACTATCTTTAAGTGAATAGCACAGTAATGTTAATTAGGGCACCAAGCTCAAAACTCCTTTCATCTTGTAAAATGGAAGTTCTGTACCCATTAAAGTATATTCTTGGGCTGGGGAGATAGCTCAGTAGAATTAGTGCTTGCCTGGCAAGCACAAGGTCCTGAGGTCAATCTCTGGTACCACACACACACACAAAATACTCTCCATTTCCCCCTTCTCCTAGCCCCCAACAACTACCCTTCCACTTTCTATTTTTGTGAACTTGACTACTGTAGGAACCATATATAATTATACTTTTTTTTTCTTCACAGCTAGGTAGGGTTCAAACCAAAGCACTGACATATGTAATAGGTAAACACTCTATCACTGAGCTACCCCCACTGGCTTTCCTCATGCATTACATCTGTATAGACTGCAGATTTTCAAGTTTTGTGGCTGGCTTATGTCACTTAGCATTTTTTTCAAGATTTGTTCATGTTGTAGCATGTGTCAGAATAGCCTTCCTCCTCTTTTTTCTTTCTTTCTTTCCTCCTTTTTCTTTCTTCTTTCTTCTTTCTTTCTTTCTTTCTCCTTCCTTTTTTTGTCCCAATACCCTAGAACAACCTTTCTTTTTTATTTTTTTAAAATTGTTTATTTTTTTTTCCTGTTTCAGAACCTTCACCTGTCTATTCACTCATTTCCATGGCTGGCCCAGCCCGCCCCGAGGGCAGGGCTGGCACAGCATGTGGCGCCGGGGATCAAACTGCGGTCCCTGAAGCCGCCCAAGCCCCCTCAAGGAGGCGCTCCAGACCACCGAGCCATCCCGCCGGGCCCCAACCTTTCTTTTTGAAAGCTGAAGAATATTTCATTATTGTGTGTACTACATGCTGCATTTCATTTGTACATTAATTTGTTAATTGATACATGGGTTGGTTCTAGCTTTCTATGCTTGGGAATACTGTTCTTTGAACATCTATTTGTAAGTATGTATGTATGGTTGTATGTATGTGTATATGTATGTATGTATTTGTTGGGGTTTCTTTTTTTTAATGAATTTTTAAAATTTTATTTATTTTTTTCTTGTTTCAGAATCTTTGTTTGTTTATTCACTCATTTTTATGGCTGGCTCAGCCCGCCCCGAGGGCAGGGCTGGCGCAGCATGTGGTGCCAGGGATCGAATCTTGGTCCCTGAAGCTGCCCAAGCTTTCCCAAGTAGGCGCTTTAGACCACTGAGCCATCCCGCCAGGCCCCTGTTGGGGTTTCTTCTTGTTCTTCTTCTTGTTCTTGTTCTTCTTCTTCTTCTCGTTGTTGTTGTTGTTCTTCTTCTTCTTTTTCTTCTCGTTGTTGTTCTTCTTCTTCTTTTTTTTAAATTTATTTATTTTCTTGTTTCAGAACCTTTGTTTGTTTATTCACTCATTTTTATGGCTGGCTGGAGCCACATGTGGTGCCGGGGATCAAACTACGGTCCCTGAAGCCGCCCAAGCTTTCCCAAGCTGGTGCTTTAGACCACTGAGCCATCCCGCCGGGCCCCTCTTCTTCTTCTTCTTCTTCTTCTTCTTCTTCTTCTTC
>PVJA010019985.1:0-15385 GCA_004027025.1 Myocastor coypus | reverse complement strand
TCTTGTCTTGCTATGTCATTCAGGGGGAACTTTAACTTACCATGTAGCCCAAGCTGGCTTCAAATTTGTGGCCATCCTCCTGCCTCAGTCTCCCAAGTTCGGGGATTACAGTTGTGTGCCACTATACCCAGCTGGACATATATTTTTAAACATATTTGAAGGCATTCTTCTTGGAAGGATTCATAGGATTTCCTAGGGTTCCAGAGGGGTCCATAGCAGATGAGAGCCCTGCAGGTGCCCTGGGCAGGAAGAGATCTCAGGCTACTGGTTCCAGGTCTCTTTCCCCTCCCATAAGGTCAGACCACATCAGCAGCAGGTACTGTGCTGCAACAGGCCGGGTTCTGCAGGAAGACACAGAGGAAAGGAGGAAGCAGACATCACACATATGTGAGTGTGGCCCTGTTTCCACAGAATCATTTCAGAAAGCTGTAAAACATTACCCACCTATCTAATCCTGTCTGTCTGTCTGTCTCTCATCTATTACCATTTGTGTGTATTGTGCTGCTCAGGATCAAACCCTAGCCCACAGAGATGGTAGAGAAGTGCTCTACCACTAAGTTAGACCCCCCCAGCAAAATGTATTTTGGTGGTGCACAATTTTGCCCTTTCTGTGACCATCGTTCCAGTACAAGCGGCTAACTTGCCATCCCTGACATAAAAGACATTTTTTTGTTTCATATGCTTAGCATATAAAATGATTTTCAGAAATAAATTCCCTTTCTTTGAAATCTTATTCCAGGGTCTTTCTATGCAGTTCAGGTTGGCCTTGAGCTACTTTTGCAGCCCAGGCTGGTCTCGAACTCGCACTGATCCTCCTGCCTTAGCCTCCCAAGTGCTGGGATTACAGGCGTGTGCCACCACA
Source organism: Myocastor coypus (assembly GCA_004027025.1). Taxonomy (NCBI): domain Eukaryota; kingdom Metazoa; phylum Chordata; class Mammalia; order Rodentia; family Myocastoridae; genus Myocastor; species Myocastor coypus. Next base: position 14,523 of record PVJA010019985.1, on the reverse strand, counting down.
CCTAGCTCTGCCTTGATTTCTTTGTCATGACCTTCTGAGTGTTGAGGTTTAGGGATGTGGCTCCACACTTAGCTAAATCACATTCAGACTGTGCTGGTGATGCCTGCTGTCAAGTCCAGTTTTTTCCATTTCATATTTGTGGTCTCTGAAACCTCTGCCTCACCTCTTTCTGCCTTTGTCTCCTACTTGTCTCTAACTGATTCTCAACTCTGTGCCCAGTTTACTTATTTGCTTGTTCACTCATTTATTTATGAGACAGTCTTTTTTGTTTTCTTCTGTCTTTTTGAGACAGTCTTTTTTTTTTGGTGGGACCAGGGTTCGAACTCACGACCTTGCACTTGCCCAGCAGGCACTTGTGCCTCGGAGCTATCTCCCCAGCCCCGAGACAGTCTTTTTTTGTGTGTGTGGGACCAGAATTTGAACTCACGACCTTGCACTTGCCTTGCCAGGCAAGCACTTGTGCCACAGAACTATCTCCCTGCCTCCCCCGCTGAAAGAGTCTTGATATGCAGTTCAGACTGGACTTGAGCTCACTATGCAGCCCAGGATGGTGTCAAACTGTCAATAATCCTCCTGCCTCAACCACGTGAGTGCTGAGATTACAGATGTGTGCCACCATACCTGTCTTAACTTTGTTATGGCTGACTCAGCCTGCCCTGCGGGTGGGGCTGGTGCAGCATGTGGTGCCAGGGATTGAATCGGGTCCCTGCGGTTGCCTAAGCTTGCCTAAGCAGGTGCTTTAGACCACTGAGCTATCTCACTGGCCCTTGAGACACTCTTTTCTGTCTTTTTGAGACAGAGTCTCACTATGCAGTTCATGCTGGCTTTGAGGTCACTTTTGTAGCCCAGGCTGGTCTCGAACTCACATCGATCCTCCTGCCTCAGCCTCCCAAGTGCTGGGATTACTGGCATGCACCAACATGCCCTGCAAAAGATTTGTTTGTTTTCCAAAGGGACTTTTTTTGGTCTTTTTACTTTTTTTTTTTGGTACCAGGAATTGAACTCTGGGCCTTGCCCTTGCTAGGCAGGCACTGCACCGCTGAGCTACATCCCCAGCTCAGTGCTCAAACAAGCTTCTGCCCTACCTGTAAGCTACATTCACAGCCCATTCATTTTTATTTTTATTTACTTATTTATTTTTTTGAGACAGGGTCTCATTATGCAGTTCAGGCTGGCTTTGAGGTCACTTTTGTAGCCCAGGCTGGTCTTGAACTCACAGCAATCCTCTGCCTCAGCCTCCCAAGTGCTGGGATTACAGGCATGTACCACCACACCCGGCTCCCATTCATTTATATTTGAGATAGCATCTTGCTTGGAGTTCTTAGAAGTCAGAATAGCCTCTCACAGTGATCTTCCTACCTCAGCCTCCAGTGCATTAGGATTACAGTCCACTAGTCTTGTTTACTAGACACAGGTCTCATCATGCGGTCAAGGCTGGCTTAGTAGTTGTGAAATTGCCTCAGTACCCCTATGTATTAGGATTAACAATTGTGCCATAGTTCAGGCTAGCAATTTGCTCTTTCTTTTTCTCCTTCCCTTTCTTTCTCTAGCTTTGAGATAGGTTCCACTATGTGGTTCAGGCTGGCCTTGAACTCACTGTGTAGCATAGGTTGGGCTCAATTTTGTATGCATCTTCCTGTTTTAGTCTTCTGAGTGTTGGGATCACAGACTTGTAGAATGACACCTGGGAGGCTGAGGAGATAGCTCCATGGCACAAGTGCCTGTCTGGCAAGTGCAAGGTTGAGTTCAAACCCTGGTCCCACCAAAAAAGAGAGGAGAGAGAGAGAGAGAGAGAGAGAGAGAGAGAGAGAGAGAGAGAGAGAGAGAGAGATATTCCTGGCCCTTAGGAATTGTTTTGAATCCAGTGAATTCTGATATTCTAGGTTTTTCCCCCCCATTTGTTTCTTTGGTATGTGATTTGAACCTAGGGTCTTCACACTAAGCTACATCCCCAGCCCTTTAATTCTTATTTTGAAACTTTGAAGCTGTGTGAGGTGGTGCACACCTGTAATTCCAGCACTCAGGATGCTGGTGCAGAAGGATGTGGTCATCAAAGGCCAGTACAAAGGACATATATATATTGGAGAGAGAGAGAGAGAGAGAGAGAGAGAGAGAGAGAGAGAGAGAGAGGGAGAGAGAATTATTAAGTCCCTAAACTCCCCAGGCTAGTCTTGAATTTATTGGGAGTCTTATACACACAAATTAAACTGAGCTGAAGATGAGAATAAATTTCACTTTCAGTTTCTGGAGCAATTCCATTATTTCTCAAATCAGGCATGGCTTAGTGGAAAGTGAAATTTCTGGGGAAATTGGACAAGGTATGATAATGGGGTAATCTGCACCAGTGTATCACAAAGTCAAGGATTGAATCTGGGACACATCTAGGTAGATTAGAAATGTTTATTCGGAAGAGAAATAGCTCCCCATAGCAAGTGGACCCAAACCCTGGACAGGCTTTCTAGGAGTTTCTGGAGTTTTGAGACAAGGTCTTGTTAGGTAGTTCAGGCTGGTGGTAAACCCTTTTTATTTTTTGTCTGAGACAAGGTCTTGCTATGCAGTTCAGGCCGGACTTAAACTCACGTTGATAGCTCAGACTGGAACTGATCCTCCTGCCTCAGTCTCGGTAAACTCATTAAGTAGCCCAGGCTGGTCTCAAACTCACAGCAATCCAATGTGCCGCCACGCCTGGTTTCTACTGACTCTTGACCTCAGCTTCTGGCTTGCCTGACCCAGGCCTGGCCAGCCTGGCACCTTCTTGAGCCCAGTGCCTCTCCCTGCCTGCTGTCTTTTGCCTAAATTGCCTGTGTATCATACGTCGCCAAATCTCAAGCTCAACTTTAGTTTTTGATTTTGGAGCCACTACTAGTATCTGCAGTTTGTGAGCGAGTCTGGAGGCGCAAATCAGTGGCAGAGCATGTGTAGGCAGCAACGCTGGGTTCAAGCCTCTGCGCTTGAGGAAAAAGTTTCTCTGGAGCGAGGTACAGGGTGGGTCTCGCGGGACTTTCCTGTTGTGAGTGGTTTAGGAGGGAACAGTGATGCTGGCGCGCGGGGCAGCGAGGAAGCTGCGTTCTGGAAGCTTTTCACGAGAGCCGTGAACACGGGTCCAAGTCGCTCTGCAGGCCAAGTTCAGTTCCCAAGTTGAGGCGACAAGAAGCGGAGCAGCTTTTGCGCTCCTCAGGGCGAGCTCTTCAACGTCAACGGTCGCGGCGTGAGGTCACTCGCCGGGTCACGTGCTCTCGCCCCGAGCGCCACATCGCCAGCCGCACCCTCCACCCCACTCCTCGCCACGTGACTCGGCCTAGTTTTTCCAGGCCCCGCCTTAGGCCGGGCCTGAGAAGCCCCGCCCCCCGCCGCCCGCTGGGTCCGCTTGGCCGCGGAACTTGCGGATCAGCCCGGCAGGCGTTTGGCCCTAGGCCCCGCGTGACTCTTTCTACCCAATGGGAGTCGGTACCCAGGCGTGAGGGGCGGGGCGAAGGACGCCTTAGTTACGTTTGCAAAAGGGGCGGGGCTCGCAGCGTCGGACGGAACGGGTGGACGCAGCGGAGGCAGGCCGGAGCTGCTGCCGTCGCCATGACCCGTGAGCGCTGAGGCCCCTACCTTTCGCCCTTTTCTTGCTGTTTATCCTGCTCTCGATGGCCGAGTCTCCAGCCTTAGCCGCTTCTTAGTTTCCTCAGCCAGGCCTTTCTGTGGAAGCGCTCTTTAGTTCTCCTCACACTCGGAGCCCGGAAATTGAGCCTCTGCCCGCCGCCCTCTCCCGCCCCCCTCCACCCGTTAGTCGTGGTCCTTCCGACCTTTGGAGCTGTGAGAGCCCGGTGCCTCGTTTTAGGGCACGAGTTTCTGGCTCCAGACCTCCACCCCCAACCCTCGCTGTAGACCCACGGCACACACAGTACTGGCCGAGGGGACTCCACACCGCCCCGGCACTCGAAACATGCCGCCAGCGGGCTCCCGGCCGAGCGGTCGCCTTCGGTCTAGGACTGGGACCTGTCCCGTGAACTCCCGCTCTGTCCTCCCCTCACCCTAGAAGGCCCGGTGCCGAGCCCCGGGTTTTGACGCGTCGCCAGCGTGTGTCCAGAGCGGCCGGGAGCCTCACTTTTCACCTTTTTTTCTTAGGCGGTAACCAGCGTGAGCTCGCCCGCCAGAAGAATATGAAAAAGCAGAGCGACTCGGTTAAGGGGAAGCGCCGAGATGACGGGCTTTCTGCTGCCGCCCGCAAGCAGAGGTAGTCCCAGGGAGGGGAAGGGAAGGGACTGCTTGGGACGGGATGGGACCGGAGAGCTAGGGTAGATAGACCAAGGATTGGTCTAGGAAAGAGAGTGACCTCAGGCTTGGAACTGGACTAGTCGTGAGGGGCAGAGTGCATTGCCTCCTCTAGAGTTTTATTTCCTCCCCACCCTTCAAATTGTTAGGTTACATCCTTACTGGAAGGGACTCTGGCGATTGCCTGCCCACGGTCTTGATTTCTGCGTGTCCCTGGGTGTGACCTTAAGGGCAAAGGCAGGGAGCTTCACATTTTAAGTTATGGTTATGACAGTCAGTACTTTTTGGCCCTCCTTGCAGTTCATTTCTCCTCCCTTTTCCCACTTTGCTCAGTGGTGTTGCTGGGTGTAGTATTCCAGAATAGGAAGCATTGGACCTACAAGGCCAGACTTTTGACCCCTTGGGCAACAGCCTAATGACTGATGATGGAGACTGATTGCCTTTTGAGCCTCAGCTGGATTCCTCTTGTTTTCCTAGGGTGGGAATACAGCAGCCACATGCTGAACTTTGTCCCATCCACTTCCATCTTATCCCTTGTGCCCTTCATCCCCCTGCATCTTGTCCTTTTTGCCCTCTGGTACCTCCCAGTGCCCCATCATCTCTACCCCCAGGGACTCGGAGATCATGCAGCAGAAGCAGAAAAAGGCAAACGAGAAGAAGGAGGAACCCAAGTAGCTTTGTGGCTTCGTGTCCAACCCTCTTGCCCTTCGCCTGTGTGCCTGGAGCCAGTCCCACCATGCTCGAGTTTCCTCCTGTAGTGCTCACAGGTCCCAACACCAATGGCATTCCCTTTGCCCTGAGTCTGCAGCGGGTCCCTTTTGTGCTTCCTTCCCCTCAGGTAGCCTCTGTCCCCCTGGGCCACTCCTGGGGGTGAGGAGGTTACCCTTTCCCAGTGTTTTTTATTCCTGTGGGGCAAACCCCAAAGTATTAAAAGTAGCTTTGTAATTCCTTGAGCGCCTGGTTTGACTGGGGACTTCGGGGTGGGGTGGGGATGGAAGAGTGCCTGCCCTTTCCCATCATAAGGGGAGAGTCTTTAGACTCCTAAGAGATTGTGGTTATGTAGACTTAATGAGTGAAATGTCACAGGAGAAGCCTTTATTTTATTATGACCAAGTACTCTGGTTATGTGGTAAAAGATTTCCTCTCAACCAAAGAGACTTGTCTGATTTTTGTTCCTGACTCATTTTGAACACCATCCCAGGGATGGAGTTACTAATAGGGTAGGTTCCAAGACCTAAGTTTATACTGTTCTTTCTTATTTCTCAGTTTGTCTGCTTGAAAAATAGCCAAAAAAAAAAAAAATCCTGCTGCTCCCCAACTTTCCATGGTCAGCAACTCAGGTGTTCACATTCTCTTATGTACTGTCATTCATCCTGGAATAAGGATTTATTTTGTTGTCTGGCTTCCTTTGACCTTAAGATCAGGATTAAAACCTGGTGTAGCCTCTGTGTTCCTTCCTGGCTGTGCCCTGATTTGTTGTGTGGCTCTGGGCTTCTGCCATAGTTGAATAGCATATTTTCCTTGTTATCTGCAAGGGCAAATCCAAGTCTTCAGTCCTTGTTGGTTTCTCTCCAACCCCCACCTCCAATTTAGGAGCCAGGAAAGGGCTGGTGCCACACTGTCTGCTGGGGTCAGCAGTGGTTCCTGAGCTGCTGATTTGGGAGTTAGGCTTTTGAACTGGGATGAAGACATAAATAAGGTCTAGTGAATCAGAAGCTTCTCAGGGCTTTTAGTTTTCAGTTTAGGTCTAGTACTGACTTAAACCTAAGTGAGATAACTCCATTATGTCCTGAGGTATTGAAGAGTAGCGCTAGACAGCTCCCCTGCTTCAAGATTAGGGGTAGATACCAGTTTGTTAAAAGAAGTGTGGGAGGTATTATCTGGCAATATTAAAGGTGTTACCTGAAGAGGGTGGCTAGGAATCCTGAGTGGAGGACTGACAGAGTAGTTGCATTCCCAGAGCACATCAGGTCCACCATGAAATCATGTGTTTTTTTTTTTTTTTTAACATGAAGGTAAAATTCTACTTCAGGGTTTTATGATTGTGTTAAATGCTTTATAGTCATTCAGTAGGAACAATAAGATGTGCTTTGGTTGACACAAAACTTCTATAGGTTTAAGAGGGATATTTGCAGGTTTCTAATAACCTCAGCACCCAAATTATTACCCCCCACCCCCTTTTTTGTTGGTGGGACTGTGGTTTCGAACTCAGGACCTTGCACTTGCCAGGCAGGCTCTTGTGCCACGGAGCTATCTCCCCAGCCTCACCCAAATTATTCTTGGCTTTTCCCTTAGGAAAAATTAGTAGTTTGTTGCATATGATAGATAGGCAAGCAGCTAGGTAAATAGGCAGATTGTGAAGCAGTCTTGACCCAGAATGTAACCCAGTAACCCTTGGTGAATGTCTTTTCCAGTTCTGCTTCTTCATAGTTGTGGAACTTAAACTAGTTGGAGAATACTTGGAGCCTTAGGCCCAAGGGGAGGTCCTTACCTTCCCATAATCATGGAAGACTCACCTGGAGACTATGGAGTGACCTTGAATTCTTCTGTTTAAAAAGCTAAGATGTTAAAAGTATTTCATCCCACATGTGTCTCACCTAAACCAGTAAGGGAATCCATGACTGAAGTAAGCAAGGAAAAAAACAGTGGAAGACAGGATTGATACTGGGCTTGCACTAGACATGTTTTTCGTTCAGCTGGCCTGGCTGCTCCATTGATTTGCCCTGTAGGGAGGGAAGTGTTGGTAGGAAGCAATATTGATTCCTTCCCAGCTACTTTTTTTTTTTGTACGGAGTTTCACTACACAAATCAGACTTGTGATCTTCCTGTTTTCAGCTTCCCCATCACTGGGATTGTAGGCATTCACCACTATGCCTGGACCCAGCCACTGGCTCAGCACACCTAGAGCCAGTGTGGTATGTGGTACTGGGGATTGAACCCTGGTCCCTGAGCTTGTCCAACTACTTTCATGAAGGCCCCCCCCCCTTGTATTGGGGATCAAATTCAAAACCTTGTGCTTGCTAGGTAGGCGCTTATGCTGCTGAGCTATCTCCTCAGCCATCATGAAGCTTCTTGAGGGCTCTTCGGCACTTTCAGTCCTGTTTTTTTTTTTTTTTTTGTGGAACCGGGGATTAAATTCAGGCCCTTGCGCTTGCCAGGCAAGCGCTTATTCTACTGAGTTGTCTCCCCAGTCCCCTGTCATTTCTTAAGACTTGTCACGCCGGGCGTGGTGGATCACGCCTGTAATCCCAGCACTCGGGAGGCTGAGACAGGAGGATCGGTGCGAGTTCGAGACCAGCCTGGGCTACAAAAGTGAGCTCAAGGCCAGCCTCAACTGCATAGCGAGACCCTGTCTCAAAAAGACAAAAAAAAAAAAAAAAAGACTTGTCACTTGATACTCTTGTCTGACTCCACTGTATGAGGGCACTAGAAACAGTGAAGGCTTCTGCAAAACAAGACAGAATGTTGCAGAATGGCTTCTAAGAACTGTGAAAGTGTTTATCTAGAAAACTCCTCTTTGAAAAGATACGTCTAGTGTAATTAGTGGAGGCACACCTGGGCTCAAATTTTAACTCCAGCATATAACTGGCTATGCAAACTTTGATGTTTAATCTTTTGTGCCTCAATTTCTCCATTTGTAAAATGGAGCAAATACCTACCTCACAGGGTTGTTGTGAGGATTAAATTAAATGAGATTATGTAAATTATCTAGCACAGTGCCTAGCACATTGTGGGTACTCAATAAAAGGTCACAGCTAGAATCTAAACATTGTGGGTACAGGTTGGTAGGGTGTGTGTGTGTGTGTCTGTGTGTTTGGAGGGGTGTTGGGAATGCAGAGTTCTTGATCCTCACCTGGAACTCATAGCTGTAAACTTTGATACACAAGGGCCCAAAGTGTTCAGCCAGATAGGAAACCATATTGTTGAGAAAAAAAGTTCTCAAATAGTAAAGATTATTTGGGGGCATTTATTGTTGATTAGTCCACATTAGTAGTCTCCAGGAGAGTACTGTGAGCCACTTTTCAATAAAGGCTTAGAAATATATTCATGTGAAGGCCCAAAAAATCTGTACAAATTTGAATTCCCAGTTCATTTTCCACACCCCTGACATGTCATAGGTATCATCTGACAAAGTGCTATTCTTAGAAATTGTTCTTGTTCATTGAGAGCTTTTCTTATTCTAGTCTTGCTCTAAAGTTAAAAAAAATCTTGGTCCTAGACATTGTCCTGACTGACCCTCCTGGTCCTGGGCATCTTCCCTTCTTAACATCTTTCACTTTAACATTTTTAGGCACCAAGAAAATAGCACACAAGGATACATGATGGCAGCACTCAGTGCTGCTAGTGAAGTATCAACATATTTGGTGTTTTGTTCTATTTAGGCCAGCAGACACAGTGTGATTCTGTCTTTGAAGGGTTACTTGGGTTGGGGTGGGGGAAGAGGAAAGTGTTTTGAATAAAGAGTTGGTTATTTGATGAGAGCAGAAAAGCTCTTGTCATTGGTAGTCCAGATCCTATCTTCCCTGGAGGACCATTGGATAATGTAGAGGTCAGATACATGACACAGCAGCTGATACAGGCCTGTAGAAGGCCAGTTTGGGATTGCTCTGGGAGGAACAGGTGGTGTTTTCTTCAGGGTGGTGATTTTCTGCAGTTCCATCTCCACTTGCACATTTGCCTGGTCCACATGCTTTGGGGGGGAAAAGGTGGTTTTACTAGATAACTGACTGTAGAAAGCCCAGTGACATTTGCTAAAATAGTCTCCCCCAAACCTAGAATGTCTTAGGTTGTAGTGGTGGTGAACTTGTGACACGTATGTAAGTAGACTTTTTAAAAAATTTGTGCTGGGCGTGGTGGCGCATGCCTGTAATCCCAGCACTCGGGAGGCTGAGGCAGGAGGATCGGTGCGAGTTTGAGACCAGCCTGGGCTACAAAAGTGAGCTCAAGGCCAGCCTGAACTGCATAGAGAGACCCTGTCTCAAAAAGCAAAAAAAAAAAAATTGTATTATGGCTAGCTCAGTCTGCCCTGGGGATGGGGCTGGCACAACACGTTATCAGGGATTGAACTGAGGTCCCTGTGGTTGCCTCAGCTTGCCTAAGCAGGTGCTTTAGACCACAGCTATCTTGCTGGCCCAAAAGTTGAGAAGCTTTTTTTTTTTTTTTTTTGGTGTGTCTGTCTCACAATGCCTTCAGGGCATAGTGGGTGAGGCTTGTAGAGCTGGGGATCAAACCCAGGTCCTTTGTGCATGACTGCATTTGCTTGAGCAGATGCTTAAACAACTGTGCTAGTCCACACGCCCCCAAAGTGGGCTATTTGTATCATTGAAAACTAACAAAGTTCACCATAATTGACTTAATTTATATATACCCACTCAGGTAGATACAAGGAGTGATGGAAAGGAAGAGGAGCAGGCCACAGAAACAGGTACAGACTAAGCATTCTTTTGAGCAGCTGGCTGTGTGTAGTATAGAACAGAAGCACAGCTCCCACACACACATCTTGAATTCCAGAGTGTCCAGCAGTACAGCTAGGAACCAGCTGCAATTCTGGGCTGCCCCTGTTTGCCTGAGGAAGGTGGGAATGGCTTGAAGCTCTAGCACTTTGGTTTTACCAATTATTGATGAAAGATTACTCACCCACTTGGCCCACAGTTACCACAGTTCTCAGCTTTTTTATACTGCTCAGTGGGGTCCTAATGACTTGCATGCCCTTTACCCAGCCTTTCTGCATCCAGTAATGCTGGACAGCCTCCCTTGGAAGAGCTTTTGGAGTTGTGTGCCCCTTAGCAGTTCTTGTTCCAAAAGTGTGCCAAGGCTCTGACAAGTACCAGCTGCAACATAATGGGAGAAAAGCCACCACAGATGCCAATGTAGTGGCAGGCTGCAGGGTTGCGCCAGTGGGAAATGTAGCTTTTACATATGTTACTACTGTTCTTCCTACCCACTATGTTAGCAAGCCTGTTAACTACTGCTGATTGAAGTGTGGCATTACTGGAAAGCTACACATTAGGAATGCACATGGCAACAGTACAGATAACTAAGAGAAACAGTAGCTTGAGGAACCAGAAGCTGGTTAGGAGGAGAGAACCAGACTGAGAGCCAGGTATAGTGGAACACACCTATAATCTGCTCAGAAGACTGAGACAGAATCATGAGGCCAGCCTGGTAGTCTTTGACCTCTCGAAAAGGCCAGGTGGTAGAATGTGTGCTTAGCCTGTGCAAGACCCAGCTGCTGCAAAAAAAACCTAAGACAAGGCAAAGATGAGGGAAGGGGAAAGAGCTGAAGGTTTTTGTGGAAAGAGGACCCCCACTAAAACAAAAAATGAACAGGTCTCAAGTCAAGAGGGCCTTGGGTTTTTTTGGTTTTTTTTTTTTTTGCGGAACTGGGGGTTGAACTCATGCCCTTGCGCTTGCAGAGGGCCTTGGAACAGGCTCATTGCATTTGTGTTTCAAATTGTAACTCAAGATACCTAAATACTATATAGGCAGCGTTTTACATTTTACAGAGGACATGAATACAATAACTTCATTGTTCTTTCTACTCTGGATACGCAGAGGATAACTGTCTGGCTCATGGTCAACACAGTGAGTATAGTGGAAGCAGGGAAAAAAAACTTGTTTTCTTTTATAATGTGCCATTACTTTATCCCAGAATTTCCTTTACCCTGCTCTTGGCTACTTTGTCCTGTCACTACCCCACCCAAAGAGTACACACAAACCTGTTATACACCTGTGCCCTTGGCATGGATAGGGGAGTGGAGGTGGACCAGGAGCACAGCCTGCAGCAGATGGAAGGTGGCCATTCCTGCCCCAGAAACACTGAGCACAAGACAGGCACAGTGGCCAAAGAGGTGGGCCCACAGCCCCAAGGGCATCTGAATCTGGGGGAGTGTGTAGCTTCTCTGTCCCCTACCCCTAGAATCTCTCATTTCAGTGTTCTTCCTATTTTCTTCTCCCACCAAGGACACCTTGCAACCTGTCCCCTTCCAATTACTTCTTATCCTTTGCCTCAGAGCCTTTCCCCGATGACTTTGGCAGTAGGAAGCTGTAGACTGCAGAGGTCCCCAGGAGAAGGAGATGTAGAAGTACAACAGGTAACTGGGGGTAGACTCTGGCAGCAGCTGGCACAGGAAGATAGGACACCTGGAAGTCAGGTACAGGGTAGCCAGGTGGAGATTTGCTTGGGAAAGGTAAGCATTTATGTAGTATGTGTAAGGTTAATATAGGCTGAATTTGAAAATCTTTCCTTTTCATTTACTCAAGAATGCTCGGAATGCCTTGTTCAGTGCTAAGGGCTTAAGTGTAGGGTCAAACTGCCTAAACATCTGGGAGAAGTAAATGTTCATTGAGGCCAAGAACCTGAAAGGCAGTGAAGAGAAAGCCTGTTCTTGTTGTCCCTCCACGTTTTCTCTCAGCTTCAGCTACTCTTGTTTCCCACTTTCTTTTTTTTTTTTTTTTTGTCTTTTTGAGACAGGGTCTCACTATGCAGTTGAGGCTGGCCTTGAGCTCACTTTTGTAGCCCAGGCTGGTCTCGAACTCGCACCGATCCTCCTGCCTCAGCCTCCCGAGTGCTGGGATTACAGGCGTGCACCACCATGCCCGGCTGTGTTTCCCACTTTTGAAACAGCTTTTACTTTAGGCACCTTTCAGACCTGTCCACTAAGCTCCCTCATTGCCAGGCAGCCCGACTACAGTGCCAGCCCCAGTCCTGCACTCATTGCTGTGCCCATCAGACCTAGCGCTGCCAAAGGCTAGGTGTGCCTGCTGCTGCCTACCCCACCGTTCCCTTGGCCCAGAAGCGGAGGCCACGCGAGGTGCTGGGCCACTGGGGGCTTCTATGAAGGGTAGTTTGCCCAGCTGGCTTGGGAATTAGGGCTTTAATGGGTTTAAATTAGTACCTTAGTTGTGTGTCTCGTGGAAATGTCGTTAGGTGGAAAACCAAGAGGGAGGCTTTGGTGGTCTGACGAGGGGACACTTTAGGGCTAAAATGCTTTACAGAAAACACTATAAAAGTCCTAGAGGAAGTTCAAGAAGTGACCCCATAATCGCTGAAGCTTCTAGAATCCAGCCATTGGGTAGGCCGGCCTGGTATCGGCCCCGCCCCTCCTCGGGCGGAAGTGCGGCCCCGGAAGTTGCCTAGTACCGCGGTCTGTGAGATAGACATGGCTACGGAGGGAGACGTGGAGTTGGAGTTAGAAACTGAGACTAGCTGCCCGGAGCGGCCTCCAGAGAAACCGCGAAAGCATGACAGTGGGGCGGCGGACCTAGAGCGGGTCACCGACTATGCGGAGGAGAAAGAGATCCAGAGCTCCAATTTGGAGACGGTGAGGTTGCGGAAGTGTTCGGGCTTGGGCTGGGGTGTGGGTCCCACGGTGCGGGAAGCAGGGGTGGTGTGAGGGGGTACTGCGGCCCTAGAAGGAATCGTGAAGATATGCTGACACATAGAGTACGGGAAGAGCCGCCCAGGACCTTCTGTTAGGTGATCGAGAGTTGTAGCAGTGGTACAGTAACGAGACATGTGTTTCTATAGGCTATGTCCGTCATCGGAGACAGGAGGTCCCGGGAGCAGAAGGCCCGACAGGAGCGGTAAGTCTACAGCTCCCGATCCACCCTTACCTTCTGTTCCACCCTCAACAGAAATAAAGCCCATACTTAAGCCATTGTACGGTCCTGCCCCTTTCACCGATTCCCACAGATCTGGGGCTTAACAATTGTTAAATGTTAAGCTACGTCTCTTGGTGACACCTGCTGTTTAAAGCCTCTAGGGGGAAGCACAGGGATGTCCTTTTAAATCCTTTGTTTATCAGGATTCATGGACCTGTAAGGCAGCAAGAGGTGGTGGAGGTGAAATACGAGGACTGATGTACATAATATTTTGCAGGGAGAAGGAACTGGCAAAGGTCACTATCAAGAAGGAAGATCTGGAGTTGATAGTGAGTAGTTGATAGTTCATGGGCTGGGTAGGTTGTTTTGGTTAATTTCCACTGTTTGCTTACATAAATGAGACATTTGGTGGCACATTAATGCCAGAAAATAAGACCGAGGTAACACGGTGGATCTTTGTTTTTATTTATTTTTATGGCCGGCTCAGCCTCAGGGCTGGCGCAGCATGTGGTGCTGGGAATCCAACCGTGGTCCCTGCAGCCGCCTGCAGGCGCTTTAGACTACAGATCCATCCTGCCGGGCCCCACGGTGGATCTTTGTTTTGCAGATGACAGAGATGGAGATATCCCGAGCAGCTGCCGAAAGAAGCTTACGCGAGCACATGGGGAACGTGGTGGAGGCTCTCATTGCCCTAACTAACTGATGCTTTCTCAGATATGTTGTCTGCACTAACTTATTGCAATAAAGATTTTTTTCTTTTGCAGTTTTATTATTTTGTGCACCATCACGACTATCTGTTTTATTATTTTGGATCAAGTGTTTTTTTATTTTATATTTTTCTGAGGGAAATTATACTTTGGAGTATAACTTAAAATGATCCTTCCATAGCACTTAATAAGCCTGTTTATTATAGAAAAGTCCTTTATGTCCAGATGTACATTCTAGGTATCAGGCTGGCTTTCAACAGTATTCAGAATACATTTGGAATCAAACCAGTTAACGTACCCAGTGACCATTGTATCCAGCATAACTTAGGAATACCTAAAATTTTGGCCAGCACCTACCTAGGAGTCACTGTGAATAGATACAGGTTGCCAACTCAGTTCATAGGTCACCAGAGTTAGTGTACTTTCACTTGGGAACATGATAATAAACATTTTTTGTTTCAGTGTTACTGGGGATTGAACCAGAGCCTTCACACTGAGTACATTGCTATCACACAACCCCTCCCCTTTAATTTTTTTTTTTTTTTTTTTTTTCTTTTTGAGATGGGGTCTCACAGTACAGTTCAGGCTGGCCTTGAGCTTAGTTTTGTAGCCCAGGCTGGTCTCGAACTCTCACCGATCCTCCCACCGCAGCCTCCCAAGTGCTGGGATTACAGGCGTGTGCCACCATGCCCAGCTTCCCCCCCCTTTAAATACGAACACAGGGTCTTCCTAAGGTGCCCAGGGTAGATATGAACTTTTTTTTTTTTTTGCTTTAAACAATTTATTTAACTGAAATGGACTTACATTTGTTTCTTAAGTGACTTCCATTTATTTGGATACATCTTTTCCCAATGGAGATTTACAAGATCTTCAAGCCAATATAAATATTTTATAAATATTTGGGTATATACCTGCACAATACCTCAGCAATACTTTTCAGCAAGAAAACACT
>PVJA010019984.1:0-37559 GCA_004027025.1 Myocastor coypus | reverse complement strand
TTCCGGGCCCCTCCATTTACTTCTTACAACTAAAAAAAAAAAAAAAAAAAATTGCCTCTCACTGTGACACAAGAAGCAGCGTCAGCAACGTAAAACGTGTAAATTCTATGACCATGACAAAGAAATAAATATTAAGTTTAGATTTTCAAAACATTTAAATATGCTTTTAATTTCCTATTTGTGCTTGACTAAGGCCCATTTTTACTGACTTTCAATATAATCAATTAATGCTGTTAGTTCTTATTTTATCAGTTCTGAGCCTCACAGGTTTAAGGTAACCTGCCATTAGTGGTACGTAGCATTGCCAAAGTAAGAGCATTTAGAACTGTGCTGAATACAAGGATAATCCCCATGAAAGAATGCATTACTTTGGGGGGACAGGTAACATATTGCATTATAGGGTTTAAGATCAAAGCAAATGTGCTCCAGTTACTAGAATGATACCTTCAAAGGAAAGCATGCCCAAAAGAAACACAGATGGGTGTTGAAAATATAAAATAACTGGATCAATAATTGGCCAAAGGTAAACAAGCACTTGTAGCAGGGCAATTATCAGTACATTTAGTCTTGTTCACCCTTTTCACCGCAAAGAATGTACATCTGAATAAAACAGAAAGACGGCATCCCTTAGTTACAAGGTTAGTTTATCACATGCAATGAGGTCCAGGTGTCTGCTGTGGAAACTAACCGTGGAAAGTTTGCCCTACCATACAGTAAGTCATGGTCTATACACGTTGGCTGACACTAATGAACAACAAAAGGAAAAGACAACTTGGTGCTCGCAAGAGCTGGTGAAGGCACAAAGTAGAATATACCACAAATGAGTAAGTGTACTTACTCACTTTGCCACACTGTACTTTAGGCATTAGTCCATTAACTTCTTGTTTTGCAATAATTTATAAGCATGTGAATACTCAGAAAAATGTGCGAACCATAAGAGAAGGCGTTTTGTCTACTTACAAAAGACATCCACTGGCAACCACTGAGTGAGTTATGTGTGGTGAAAAACTGTGTCTTCACCAAGCAGGAAACTAGGTTAAAGCTATTTTAAGAGTATTCGTTAAAATCACTACCATAAACATTCATATAATTTATATATTTTCTTAGCATCTGAAAATAAATTTCTCGTCTAGAAATTTCTTCCAATATAATTTTTTTCTGCCATATTAATGGAGTTGAACATAATAACAATGCAATAATCTTAGGAACTCACTGCTAAGAAAGAAAAAAATTCTGATTTTTGAAATACAACAAAAAAGCATTATCACATAATCCTTCAACCCTGTATGTTTGAATTATCAGTCATTCTTAATACCTTTTAACATTTAAGGTTACTGAACACCAAACCCTAGGCACATAGGTATGAAATTTCAAGATGCCTCCACCTTCCTAAGTAGTAAAATCCAATCCAGTTATTTAACTAATTAATGTAATTACTAGAAGGAAAACTAAGGAAACTGCCTAAAAGGCTCTGAAATATTTTGTTTTATATTCTTATCAAAAAAGAATTTAAACACTACCCCTAAAGATTTCACCAAAATATATTCTAATATAATTTATATATTTTTGAAGAAATCTTGTGTTTTAAACCAAAGCATTCCAAGTGCCAATTATTCCACCAACAGTGACTTTCACTGTATTCTGCATAATTTTTTTTTTCCTTTTTGGTGTTTTTGAGACCAGGTCTTGTTATGCATTTCAGGCTGGCCTTGAGCTCACTTTGGTAGCCCAGGCTGGTCTCAAACTCATACCGATCCTCCTGCCTCAGCCCTTCATAATTAATATGGAAGGAAGATGCTGTATTTTAAGGATATGATATTACTCCTTTTAGAAGTGCTAACTTAAAGACAAAAGAAAAATTCAAAACAATGTTAATGAATTATATATATTAACAACTGTTACATGTAAATATATAAAAGTTGCAACCCTGACCTAAACGAGCCAGATTTCCATCAATCATTGGGACTGTACAGTTCAGGTCAACAATGCTTACAGACAGGCTTATGTGTGCCAGGCACTAATACACTGACAATACACTGATGAACAAACTCCTATTCATGCAGTCTACTGAAGAAAGAAGACATCAGACAGGTATGACTGCTAAAATCTGGGTGCACACAAAACTGAGACAGCAAAGCTGATCTTATTAGCAGCAGGAAGGCTTTCAAATCTCTCATCCCAGGCTCATGAGCAAGAATATTGCTCTCCAATATGCTTCACCCAGCTCAAGTGCACAGTCAGCCTACAGCTCACTAGAGGGCTACACATGTTTTCTTTTCCTCAAATGTCTTCAAGGAATCGGGACCCAAGTGCAGGTGGTTCTGGCACACTGCCACCACTGGTCTACGCCACACCATCCCATTTATTACCTATCCACAATAGAGGGCAGGGACGAGTCCATAACCAATGTTATGGACTGTATGCTGTACGCTCTCAACTGTATCAAAGGACCGAAGCACCTCCACTGATAGCTCTGGAACGTTAGTCCTCCTTGTATGCCAAGTGGGCTATGAGTGTTCTGATCACACCAGACACCTAAGAGGTCCTGGCTCTGTTAATATCCAAGTAGAAAGTCACCCTGTAACTTTTAAATAGAAATCTAAACCTATACCACATTAAAAATAAAGCAGCATCAGGACATAAGCACAACTGTACATTGAAATATTGTTTTATAATTCTCAGCCTATAAATCATCTTGCAAACCCTGGAAGTATCAAATGAATCCTAATATTTGAAAGAAGGGACAAGGGCTTGAACCAAGGCAACAGGGGTGGCCTACCTTCATTTCCCTTATCAAAGCCTGGTACTGGTCTTAGCTTGGACTTTACTTCTGCATCTACTACCAAAGCTCATTAACAACTGGTACACAAACCTTTCTCTCTGAGTTTGCCTCACAAAACCAAACAAAAAGTATAAATCAAGATTTGAGTTCATAATTTGGGTACCTGTTAACTGTAGGACTTCTAAAATGTATTTAAATTCTTGGTTGTTTAATTTTCTCTGCAAAATGCATACAATAGCTGTTTTAAAAATTTAACATCAACAACAATAATAAAATTATCAGAAAGTAAGTAATCATTCACTCATGATCACATGATTTTCACTCATATCACATGATTTTCACTCATATCACATGATTTTCTTGGTAGTTAAACCAAGACAGGTAAAAAATTTTAAAGTTAAAGAAAACCGGGACACAGGAAACAGAAACAGAGGGAGAAAAACAGAGGGAGGAAGATCAGGAAGGAAAAAAAAAAAAGGCATAGGGCTAAGTACAAGGAAGATCAGAAAAGAAGTAATTGGCATAGAGCTGAGTGCTTTATCACTATCTGATTGCACTCTATGCTTTAGCACAAGCAAAATTTCTCTATAAACTTAGGTGACAAAGGGGAAGAAAGGCAAGAGGTCTTTAAGACAAGTGTTTTCAAATGTGCAGCTTTTATCGAATTCTGCTCAAATCTACAAATCTAAAAGATTCTGTGAAATTACTTCAATTTATGAAGTCCAGAAAAAAGAAATTCAGGATGTCAAGAAAAACAAAATAAAGAACATGTGCCGTCAGTTCAAGTCAGGCAAGAGCTGCCAGAGGATGGAAACGTAGTTTTCAGCAAGAGAGATGCGCAGCGCCTTGGAGTTTTTCCTCAGTAATGTGAAACACCCAAATGCTGGGAAAGAACCAGATGGTAAATCAAAAACTCACATTTCAATCCTTATGGTTGGCACCACAGAGATTCAGTGTATTTCAAATAAAATTTTTAAAAAGTCATGGATGGGTTAGAGAAATCATATAAATATATATCTGAAACTGAACATTTTTCCCAGACTGTTCACTTCAACAGTTTCTCTCTTATTTGGCAAAAATACAACATATCCTCTTAATAAAATCAAGACGGAAAACATTTCCTTTTCAGCTTTTACACAAATTCTTTGTTTTCCAACATTTACTTGGCAATACAAAAATCCAATCCAGACCAGAAACTATTATGTACATGTACCTCAGTGTTCATCCTATATTTCCAATATAGTTTCAATTTGTATCTTTCAGTGTTTAAGGAGCCACTCATCTAGAGTGTTCGGGTTCAAAATTCCATAAATTTTAAATGAGGCAAGTAAAAAGATATAAAAACGTTTATAACTCCTTTTCTCAGGGCCTCAACTATAAAAGCACACTCGTGGTAAGCACATAAAAATATACTATGTCCTACAACCTTCCTAAGTCAAAAGTCTTTCCTTACCAAGGTCTACCCCAAAATGAAGCCAACTGGTCCTTAGCTCTCTCCTGCTTCCTTCCAACCCATCAAATGCATTATCAATCTTTCCTTTAGCTTACAAGCCCAGTTTACTACCAAAGCATAGTGTTTAACAAAATTACTGTGGGTGAAGATAGAGGAATAGAAAAATCATATTAAGAAATGTAATTGTCAGGAGTTGTAGCTTTTCAACAGGAAGCTCTATAGCAATGAATTTGCTACAACTGCTCCTTGAAGTGGACAAACATAATTAGCTCTGGAACACCCAGATTAAGACCATGACAAGCTACTTTAATGAATTATATCAAGAAACACAGTTGCTTTTATTGCCTCAAAGAACACTGCAGTAATTCTGTGGCACACTTCACGAGACCTAGCACTGGAGGGACAAGGGCCTGCACGCCTACTCGAGGTGACTAGATTTTGCTCTGGTAGGTTTAGGCAGCAGCAAAACCTTCCCCTAGCACTAACACAAACTGCTGTAGAGCCAAGTGGCAAAAACGTGCCTTCCAGGCAGGCAAGGTGGGTTTTTGAGAATGCAGGCTGTAAGGCTTGTGAGGGATGCCTGAGTCTTGCTGATACCAAGTGGAGAGCAAAGGTTTTTGATGACTTCCTTCGTCAGATGGTCACTGGTTTTCTTCTCAAAAGACAGCATGTCCTCCTTGGAAATAAAATTATCAATAAAATTAGCTGTGTGATCTCAGCAAGTTACTATCACATCTCTACAGAGAAATGATACTGTTGTCTCAGGGGAATTGCAAGGGTTAGAAAAGAAAGTATGTGTACATCAGCAGCCAGCACAAGGCTTGGCAAAAAGCTGTCCTCAGAATAGCAGTTCTCTTCTTTTCCTGCTCCTCCTTTCAATTAAAAAAAAAAAAAAAAGGCAAATAAACAACTACGTTCCAAATTTTTGACCCATCATATTTACTTCTTAAAACTACAGACTGATGCCCTTACATTTCACTCTCAATAACAGCATCTCCTGACTGAAAGAGAATGTCAGAATCTAGAAATCACATCTTCCCCTATCATTCTACAGATGTCACCTCCCTGGGAGATAAAAGGACTTCTATCTATTCATACAGCAGGCAGGAACTTATTAGCAGAACCCAGGCTAGAAAAATAAACATGGGCTAGCAGCATAGGAATATTGTTTTAATGTTTTCAAAAACTCAAAACGAGGCCTACCTCATTACACTGTAAATAGGCCTGTTAGAGGAAAGAGCATCTGTGATTAATTCATCTTGGGAATGTTTCCTACTACCTACTTGAAGTGGTTCACACGTTTCCAAGTATTTTTTTCTTGACGTCCTCCATCTTCTGTCCTCAATTTGTTTCTTGCCCAGTACATAAATCTATCCCATTATAGATTATTATAAACTCATAAATTCAGAAATAAAAAAAAAAAAAACTTAAAAGTTTTTTTTTTTTTTTTTTTTAATAAACCAGTTATCACGCCTTGAACATTTCATCTGTCAATTTCTAGAGCAGTAACTCCAGAGAAGAGTCTCATTTTATTCTGAACTTCTAGTTCTTGATTGAACTTGATTTGAACTTCTAAATCCTGATTGTGCCCTGGTCCATGCCAGGTTCTTACCCACATTATGTCATGAAACACCACAACTTTATAATACTATATAAATTTCATTATCAAATTTTGTATACATCTAATTGGCTATCCAATTATTCTAATGCAAAACTAGCATGTGACTTTGAGGAGCGTAATGCCTTCAAATGTTAGAAGGTCCCCAAATGCTAAGTGACCACTATATTCGACTCAGGGGTATCCCTCACCTAACCCTTATCACCAGACCTTCATCCTTAGCTAATAAAGAGAACAACATAAATAAGGCAAAACCATAACAACACAAGCTTCAAACTCTTTAGTGCCATGGCTGCCCTTAATCCCTTTCAGGAGATCAAAATTAGGGTTGGAAACAAAGCTAATCCTGACTGTCAGGAATCCTGACTATCAGGATAGTGAACAAGTGAGAGGTGGATTTCTTAACTAGAACTCCAAGGGTGAGGACACTTTTTCCGCCTAAAAAGCACCAGCATGCACTGGCGCTGTCCTGCACTACGGATGTAGCACAGCAGGAACAGCAGGCTTCTAGTTTGCTACTTCTTAAAACCCTATGCTTCCTCACATGGCAATCGAAGCAATAAGAACCTCTTTCTTTCATCCTTAAAGGTTTGTTTTTTTTTTCCTAAACAAAATGAAGAGGTAAGGTAACATTTTAATATTCTATCAGTTGTAACCAGCTGAAAATTTTGGGGAGTAAGCTACAATAGCTCATCATTTCAAACAACTGTTCACCATGTCAAAATGCAATTATATTTCCAAGTTCTTTAACAAAATCCCTTTCTATCCTATCCCTGTTAACTGAAATTAGAAACAAAAGAGGGAAAAACAGAGAGAATGGATAAATAGATAATCATAAGCCCCTTCCGAAAGTTTACCATACGCTGATGTTTTTGAAAGTGTTCCACCTCAGGATAAATCAGACAGATCAAGATTTTTCAACAGATAATTTCCTATCACTATGGTTTAAAAAAAAAAACAAATCTTAATATGATCAAATAAATACACCAGGGACCTTTGTTCATAACTCCACTTTTGGGTTCCCACCCTTTTAAATTTTTTAACTCTGCTTCCCACTACATTATTCCCAGAATTCTAGCCTAAAATATGTATTTCCTAGCATGACCCCAGATAGTAATGTTAACGAAATCCTAGTGCAACTGTAAGTAAAACACCACATTTTTCAAATTTCGTTCTTGCTCTCAGTTTCATGAAGTGAAGGAAAATGATGTTTCAGGTGTATTAATAATCAATTACAATATCACAAGTTTTCAATGTTTTATTTGTAATACATGGAAGAAAGTGTGGGGATCAATATGAACTTCAAGTTCATCATTGTTACAAAAACTAGCAAAATTTCCCACTCATCTCAAAACTATATTCATAATGAAAATTTACAACTACCTTTCATACCTTTTACAAAATGTAAGTTCTGTACTAAATTCTAATCTTTAGAATTCTACAGTTTGAGTATCATGACACTGAACATGACATTTCAAACAAAGAAAGAAATACATGGGCAGCTAGCGATCCAATAATTTGCAAGGAAACCCTAATAAACTGGAAGTTTCTTTGATTTCAATTTTCCTCCTACCTTAAGTAAAACAATGTGCTCAAGGAAAGCATTTTTTCTGTAGTTATTAGCATCAAGTCATCTCTCCATAATCCTGAAAAGTCTTCTCCAATTCAACACCTCAACACTCAACTACTGTTTTGTACACCGACCTCCTTCCTCAGAAAACAGCAGATTTTAAATAGGTTAATGAAAAGCAACCCAATATTCCTTCATTTTCTCCCAATCAGAGAAATCATAACTCCTGTTAACCTTTTGATACTCAACTTTGATCCCTCAATTCAGGAAACTTTAAGCAGCATTCAAAATCAAAATGTAAATGGATGTCATTTCTATTCCCCAGACTCAATATTGCCGGCCTCATAAAAGAGAACCCATCATGATCAGCAATGCAAGTCTCTGCTTCAGCATCAGAGGCAAACAGAATCCGGAAACAAGATCTCTCTCCTCCACTTACTTTTTGTTCCCTCCAGCCTCTGGACACAACCCTCAGCTCCATCCCATTGGCGCACTTCATCACCTGACACTCCTGGCCTCTAGCTTCTCAAGTCTTGGTGACCACCCTGGTGTCATATTTCTGCTTGTTGTGCTACCTACATACTACTGACCACGTGCACTCAGCACCCACCTGCACCCCTGAAACAAGTGCACCCAAAGGAAAATACTGTTAAGCAATTCAAAGATTCAAAGAAAACACTGCCAAACGTCACCCTACCATACTTTGTTAAAAACACTCGCCTTTTTAATAGTAGTTAAAAAAATTTTTTTTTTCCTCAAGTAGGTAAATTAAGGTAGGCAGGAATCTCCTAGGAACAGCCAAAGCTCTTCTACGCATCTATCCATGTAAAAGTAAATCATTCTTCTCAAACCCAAAACTCACTCTTGATTGTGAATCTGTCACCTAAGGGGCCGAAGACGAAAGTCTAAGAAAGACATTGCACAACACCACAGACAGAAATGGAAGCTACACACTGAAGGAAGCTTCATGGAAAAGAAGAAACCCCTGAAAAAACAGAAACTGTTTATTTTAGAGAAGGGAGGATAAGGAGAAGAAAAGAAAGTTAACAGGGAAGAAAGCAGAGATGAAAGGAGAAGAATAAAGGGGGAGGGAAGGAAGGAAAGACACTGAGCAACTAAATCCCTCTTCTGTATTACATTATAATTAGTTGTTTTGTTTTTGCAGTACTGGAGATTGAACTCAGGACCCTGTGCTTGCTAGGCAGGCGCTTATTCTATTGAGCTATCTCCCTGGCTCAAGTTATATTTAAAAAACTGTCAGTCATTTAAATTCTGAAAAGCCAAGATGAAACTGATCCTGTTACAATTTTTGTTGTTATTGTATTTTGTCTTTTTGAGACGGGGTCTCTGTATACCATTCAGGCTGGTTTTGAGCTTACTTTGTAGCCCAGGATGGTTTTGATCTTGCCATGATTCTCCTGCGTCAGCCTCCTGAGCCCTGTGCCACCACACCCAGATCCTATCACAATTTAAAGTGAATAACAAGTTTTAAACTTATTTTGATCAAGGTTATATTTTAACTTAGTACACAAAATTATCACTGCCATTCCAGAACATTTGAAACAAGCTACTTAGAATCTTTAGATTTTAAAATTAAAGATCCATTCCTTTTACTTCATGTTATCTTAAACCAATTTGGTTTAAAATCACCTCCCTGTCATGATGCTCTAGGGAGGGTCGGCAACAGAATCTTTGCAATTAATATTAAACCCCTCGTTCATCTTTCTAGAGAGTCAAGGACAGCATATCTCCTTATCTTCCTATTTGTTCCATTAGACTGACATATTTTGCCTCATCTGTCACCTTTCATAAAACTCTGCTTTCAGATATGAGTTAATTCATTTTTAGTTGTCCCCAATGTTCTAAAATAGTGATGTTTGACAGAATTAATACAGTGCTCCAGTTCTCTCTGTTCAACTGGTATTTAATTAAAGATCTTAGATGCCATCTTTCTCTCAGGCTATACACCATTTAAAGGAGGAACATTACTTCCTTGGACAAGTGATGAGCTAAATGGCAACAAAGCTGGCTCCCTCAGGTCTCCCATTCACCAGCCTGCTTTAGCCCACAGAATCTATCATCAGAACAGATCCCACCTGATTCCCCATTGATTTCACTCTCACATCTCTGAACTACAACTCTACAGTAGCCTTTTGGGTTTCCAGAATTTCTATAGTAGGACTGTTTTCTTCTATTGTTTATCATAGCTTTCTTCCCTCTGGACTTCAGAGAGTCCTCATGGCACTTCATTTGTAAGAGTTCTTGAATCCTTAATAACAGAAAATCTTGAAGCAGTCAAAGCTACATTCAAATGCAAGCTGAAAATCTCTGGTTTAAATTCTTTTGAATTAATATCTCTTGGAGAATAGCCCACTCAACTTGTCATAATTTTCTTTGCTAAAGGTGGCACAGATAATTTCAGTTGGCATTTGCAATTTATGACTTAAAAATTGTCCTCCTGGACGGCCTTTCAAAAGCCTGCACCTCTTAATCATTTTTTGACTGTATCAGAACCACAAGAGACATGTCAATGTATGCAAACTTCAGGAGCACGAAGCTAACAAACAGACTCTAGGTGGTGGTATAGGTTATTTTTTATCATGATGTTTTGCTGTTAAAACTGAAAGAGCCAGAAAGCCTTTGGCCACTCCTATACACATTTCTCCATTTGGCACTTATAACATTTTAGGATGTTTAAATTAGGAAAATCTAAGTTACAGAGAGTTTGAAAACACATGTAAAAACTGTTACATGTTAATCAATTTTCAGCTACTTGAAAGGTACTGTAGATATTCATTTCTGCCAAAGCAACAATTTTCTTTAATACATATATATAAATGAAATAAATATATACATATGTATACATGTAAAGATATCATATTCTGAAAGTGTGAGTTTGGAAAGGAGACTTTTCTCCACTACAGTATGAAATAACCTAGCAAAACCAATAATACTAGGGCAAAAGCTGTTCCACTGATTCTCCTTCACTGTCTCTAGGAATTAGGTCCAAGCAGAGAAAGTTACTACTGGCGAGGAAGCCACCACCTCTAAACCAGTTAAACTCTACTGACATTACCAAACCACAGGGCAAAACAAGAGCAACTTAACCTAACTTGAAGGTTGAAAAACATTTCAACATACCCCAAGCAGCAACCCACACTTAGGGGCCTGGCAGATGAAACAGCATTTGTTTAAAAAGTCACTGTCTCTTCAACAAAGGTAGCAAACTGATGATTAAACATTGAATAATCACATCTGGACAGTGCCGCCCACTTGCCAAACCTATGATTCACTAATAAGCAGGTTTGATGCAATTCATAGCTTTAAAGAATGAGATACTACAGCCCCTTGCTTCAGGAATTATCCCAGGAAACTGTGTGTGCGCGTGTGCGTATGTGTGTGTAGGTCGATCCGTTTTACTTTGGTCACTTCCAATCTCGGTACCTCCAAAATCCGTATTAAAAACCTTATATCCTCATAAACTCGCATTCGTTTACGGTACAGCAGGCAACACCAACTCAGTTCCACCAACCGAGTTAAAAGTTCTTGCAACTAGGGACATTTTGATTTTTCTGAAAATAAAATCTCACATAAAAAAAAAGCATGCGGTTAATATAATTCTGCTCTTCTTTTACTTCCTTGGGAGTCCAGTTACACTACTAACATGACAGAAGGTAGAAACTCCTGCAATGCTTCAGAGATCAACATGTGTCACAGACTCCCAGCACGTCCGCCTCTAAAACACAGTTGATTCCTTTGTTCCTTGAGACTGTCCTGATTACAATTTGCAAACTACTTGGTAAAGCATGGGAGGGTCTGGAGGTTCAGCCACCGAAAACTCTTCGTAAATATTCCGTAGTAGTAAGGAGGACACTGATCGGGCGGAGAGAAGCGGCTTCCCGACCGCTTGCGCGGGGCTCAGCCTGAGCGCGAGCCCGGCGAGGCCTCGGTCCAAAGCGCCTCGCCCTCGGGAGGCGACACGCCAGGGCCGGCAGGCAGGGCCGGGCTGCGAGCGCTATCCCTCGCCCGGGTCACTTTTCCGGGCCGGGAACCCGGCAAGCCCAGGCCACGGAGGCACCGGGGCGAGAGGCGCAGGCCGGGACGCGGGCAGGGGGACCGCGAGCCGCGCGACCAGTCGCCCCGACACTCGGGGGCAGCCGAGCGGCGCGACTCCGGCCCGCGCCCCGGCCCCGCGGCCACCCGGCGCAGCTCCCCGACCACAAGCCGCGGCGGCGGCGAGCCGCTCCAACTCCACAACTTGGCGGCCGGCCGCGGGCCCCGGCCCGAGTTCCAGGGAGCCCTGGCCCCGCGGCAGGCGGATCCTCCGCGCCCGGCCTCTGCGCCCCGCCGCCCGCGCGGCCCCACCGTCCCCGCGGCCCTGCCGGCCGGCGCCACCGCCGCCCGCGCCCCGCCGATCCCACAGCCGCACCCGCGCCCTGCCGCGCCGCTACTCACCGAGGCCGCCGCGCTCCGAGCCCGCGCCAGCGCCCGCAGCTGCTCCGCTGGGCGCCCGCCGCCCGGTGCCCGCGGCCGGCGAGCTCCTCGTCGCTCCGAGCGGCAGCGCTGCCGAGCGCAGCGGCCGACGCGAGCCCCGCCGGTGCGCGCAGGCGGGCGGGAGCGCGGCGCGGGCCGGGTCGTCGTCCCTCCGCCTCCACCTCCGCCTCTGCCTCCGCCTGCGCTGCGCCGCGCCGCCTCCTCGGCCGCCTCCCCTCCCCGCGCCGCCGCCTCCCGCGCTCGGGGCTCTGCTGCAATGTCTGCGCGGCCGGCTGGGGCGCCCGCCCCCACCCCCCCGCGCTCCGCCCCCCGCGGCCGCGGCCCGGCCCCGCCCCTCGCCGCCGCGCGCCGCCCGGCTGCTCGGCCAAGTTTCTTAACCCTTTGCTCCCCATCGCGCCCATTGTCCCCGGCCGGAGAGCGCCGCGCGGGGCCGCAACTCGCGGGAGCCGGAGCGCCCTCAGGAGGTTCGCGCCCCGCGCTCTCCCCTCCTTCTCGTGTCCGGGGACCCGACGGGGCTTCAGGCCCGGGGTGGCGGCCGCCTGGACAGCGCCCCGAGGCCGCGGGATCGCCAAACCCGGGTGCCCGACGGCTCCCCCGCCTCTCCCTCGCCGCCCCCCCCCCGGAGCCTCATCCCCACCCCAATTTCCTCCTGCGCGTAGTCCTGTCCTGCACTACCCTGGGAGTCCCTGGCACTTCTCCCCCACACCTAGCACCCAGGAATGAACGAATGGTGACCCCGAGAGAGAAGTGAGCAGGAGACCTGCGGAGCGCTGGCCTGACCCCGGACGGCGGAGGACCTGGGCGCGGGGCTGCTCTTCCCTGCTTTGTCACAGCGAAGTCGCCCGTGGAGCTACGTCGTCCCCGGAAAGCATCTGACCCGGCCGGAGCGGGCGGAACCACAGGGCTGCCGCGCTCCCCGCTCCCGCTGCTTCCCCGGGCTCGGGCTCCGACTGAGAAGTCACAATTACATCACGCGGCCGGGGAGCAGCTCCGCGGAACCCTGGGTTTCCTGCAGCCGAGCCTCGCTGAACCCGCCTCTAAGCCGGAGGGGGCTCGGAGTGGTAAAGCGAGAAAGTGGAGGGAGGAGAGCCGCGCGAACCCCCAGTTTCCCCTTCTCCTTTATTTGCTGTGTTAAAATCGTATTTTCCACGCTCACCAAACATATAACTACAACTATTAACGCCCTCTCAACACCTCCCTAGATGTCAGGTTTCTTTTTGATTCTGTCATCCAGCTTTTGGTAACTCGCCATGAAAAAAAATTACCAGGGGAAATGAGTGTCGCTGCCGAAATTATCGCTTGACACAAAAACGCTTGACACAAAAACGCTCAAGTACAGCTTGGCTGCACCCTAAACTCTGAAATGGCACGCCTGTGCTAACACGCAGATAAGACAAGTGCATAGGACACTCCATTCTTGTATGTTATATTTGATATTTCATAGCCTTAAGAACTGATAGCATTTGGAAATAAAGTTGGTAATGCACTTAAATAAAAATTATCCAAGTCAGAAAACTGTAGTCTGTGCCTGTTATGTAATGCTGCCATCGTGCATTTAAAATTTAACCTTTAAAAATATGAATGAGCTTTAGAAAAGCTTCTCAATCTTGAAAGTAAAAGGAGTCTTTCAAATTAAATCTTAATAAAGCTGGCTCTTGGCACAGTGCCAGGCACATGGTAGGAAGTTTTTTGCTTCCTGGAGGTGGTGCATTTTCAACTGGACAATCTGTTACCATCTAATATACCTTAAACCTTCTGTAGTAGCATTTTATTTGCACGAACCACCCTTCAAAATCTGCTTAACGTAAATTAGTGAAGGCTGCTTTTCCATGGAAAAGCATCATCTGTATAGGATAGACACAAAGCAAACTACTTGGGTTAAATGGTGATCAGCATAACTGGACTCTGGCCCTTCGGTGGGGTCAAATTTCTGAAAACTAACTTTAATTGTGTGTGTGTGTGTGTGTGTGTGTGTGTGTGTGTGTGTGTGTGTGTGTAACTTTAGCTGTCATACAAAGATTTTCTCAAATGTACTGTAAAGGTCTATGAAGGAGTTTATTGGGCCATGGCAGTTGAAAATTCCTTGTCCTTTCATTTAAAGTATTACTGTAATAAGTTAATAGTGGACTTCAGAAATACTTTTGAGTCCAGGGCTGGCCAGATAGCTGAGTGGATTAAAGTGCCTACTTAGGCAGACCCAGGTATTAGGGTTCAGTCCCCAGCTCCCAGGGTGCATTGAGACTGTGATTGAGACTGAGTGTGGCAGTATGCACCTGTAATCCCAGTGCTCAAGGGGCTGATACCAGGAGAATCACTGAGTCTGATCTATGTAGTGAGACACTGCACTAAATAAAAAAGAAAAAATGTTTTGAGTCCACATTCTCTATCAAGCTTCTTCTAGGTGTTAGCAATGTCCCCAAGAGTTTCTAAGCTATCAGGTGCTGCACTGAAGGACTCCACAATGCTATAACTTACTGATTGGTCATGCCTTTTGTATCCCACACACCTACTATGTGTTGTCCTTTTTCTACCAGCTCTGCTGCCTCTAGCCTATGTGTCCAATGGGCAGTTTCTAGCTTCATCCAGATACCTTCATTAGGCGCAGCTCCAAAGTAAAAAGAAAACATTCCATGTAGTAAGGGTTCTGGTCAAGGAGTGAGAGCAGTGCACCTTAGTACAGGACTTTCGGGCAGATTTGGACTACTCCAGTATTGCTTTAAAAAGCATTCTTGGGACCCAGCAGCATGGCTCAGTGGTCTAAAGCGCCTGATTAGGAAAGCTTAGGTGGCTATAGGGACCACAGCTGGATCCCTGGCACCACATGCTGCACCAGCCCTGCCCTCGGGGCAGGCTGAGCCAGCCATAAAAATAAATAAATAAACAAACAAAAGTTCTGAAACAAGAAATAAAATAAAATTAAATTAAAAATTCAAAAAAAAGAAATAGCGTTCTTCCTGTTCCTTACCTAGGTTCTAGATCTTTGCCCCTGCACAACAAGCCAAGGATTGGTCCTGCCTTCCAACATGAATTTTAAAAACTCCACTACCGTATGTGAGGTGACCTACAACTGCTCACTGCTTATTGTGAAAACATCTGCTCATTACTAGGAATACAGTCATTGAAATCCTGAGCCCTCCTGTAGCATACATCAGTGTGCGTTGTACCCCTCTTGTGAAATCTCTGAATTCAATCTTCTTGCCTAGAGACTGTTTCATTGTTCTTTATTTTATAAAGAACAATTTATTTATTTTATATATATATATATATATATATATATATATATATCAATACGTAAACTTCTAAGCTAAGAGGGTCTTTGCAAGGATATTGGAGCATATGTAAAATATAAGAATACCTATCTGTAATTTGAACTGTGAACCACTTATGATAGAAAAAGATGTCATTTAGTTTATTTAGGTAGTACATATAAGTTCTGTGCAGTCAGATGCTATCATGCAGGCTCGGTATGCCTATCTGCCACAAAGATGTAGTCTGAGAAAGTTATGCTTTTGATATATTCTCTAGATCTCTCCTGTACAGCACTTTATATTTTGTGACTGTGTATTTACTTGTTGGCATTCCACTATAGAATGCAAGCATACAGCCGCAAGGGCCACGCCACTGTTTCTCACATTTGTCCACTTCCAACTCTCTAGCCCTGAGCTCAGCAAGGAGTAAGCATTTAGAAGACTTTGGCCAAGACACCACACAGTCCTGAGGACAGAGTGTTTATTTCCATTTGCGGTACGGATGTAGTGTAAGAGAGTCCAGAGGATATTTTATGGAAAAAATAGTATTTTGACTGAGCATTAAATGATAAGCAAGGGTGTTCTCAGGAGAGGCAGTACAGTGTTAATAAATGACAAAAATGTATTAAGATATAATTTATATTATGATTTTATGTTACATTAAACTGTGCTCTGAGGGGGAAAACATGTCCAACTGTGCCCCTGGGTACCTAGGATAGTTCTATTAGCTAGCCTCTTGAATAGGGATGTCCAAGAAATCATAAGGTGAGTCACTTGTGTGAGCTACATGTGTAACTTTAAAATTTTGAGTAGCTACATTTAAAAAATAAAAAGGAATAGCATTAATTTAAATAGTGCATTTAACATAATATATACAAAGCTTTTCATTGTGTCCAACATTAATTGATTCAATATTTTATGTTCGTTTAGTTTATAGAAGACTAATCCAATACCTTTTAAGTCTTGATTTGGAGTAACGTTGTGGCATTCGACAGCCAAATGTGAGTACTAACTACCCTGATCTCAAGACGTTCTAGAGGATGTATGAAGTATTTCATGATGGAAGGGGCATGTTTTAAAACTAAAAATCTAAATCTTGATAGGTCGGTGATTTTGTTTGCATCAATGATCCATGTTCAGCTATGCTGTGTTGTAAAGTTCACTTTCCTATGTCTGGGCTTTTGTACCAATTAGAGAATCAGCAAAGTTTACATTTTATTTACTGTGTTTGCATTAACCATGCTGTAGTTACAACTACTCCTATTAACTTCACGGGCGGACTGTAAATGTAAACTCTCTTTATGGCATAAATGAGATGCTATAAATTTGGGTTGAATACACTGGAAAAAAAAAAAAAAAAGGCTTCCCTACAACGTGAAACTACGTCTGTGCTATATACATTCAAGTATCATCCTACTTGTAGAATCCCAGGGAAATGCGTTTTAATTTTTTTATGTCCACTTCCTTAGGGACTGTAAAGCCTCTCGAGCCCTCACTGAGGCAGACACCTATCCAAAGCGGCAGCATGAAGCATGTGGGGCAGCTCCCTAAGTGCTGACCAAGGTCTAAGGAACTTAACTCAAGATATTTAGATGTCCTGTCCGCGGGTTACTGGGCACTTTTCTCTAATGAGATTGGAGCCCTTTTACTCTCAGTAGGATTTGAGTGCCAAGCATTGGCAAAACCAGGGCATTCAATTTCTACACTGAAATGAATCTTGGAAACCAAGCCTCCAAAAAGATGGGGAGAAGTATAAAAATGAATCCATACGCTGAAAGTGTGTAAGGGACAGGCAAGTGCTTCCATGAAATGCAAATATAGATGATGCCTTCCCAAAATAAAAACAAAACAAAAAATCTAGAGTGCACCAAAAAGCCAAATGATCCCAATGAAGCAGTGAAAATCTGTCCGTTTTAAGAGCATACTAGTCAAATACTTAATGATTGAAAACAAACAATACACACATTTTATGCTATGTAGAAAGGAGTGAATAAATCGCTTTGAGAAGTTTTTTCACAAGTGAATATCAAGCTTTGCATTTTCATAGATACATATCCATATTATGAGTCAATTCAATAAATGCATGGCCCTGCTAGTATTTGGAGATTTATTCAGGGTGCCCCCAACTGGGTTTCTAAGTTAGTCAGACTTCTATGGGGAAGAAAGCGATAAAGGAAACATGATCTATATGCTTAATATTTGTGCAATCAACCCTCGAAAATATAGACGTTACCTATGTTAGATTTAGTCTTATTGGGGCCAGGGAGATAGCTCCGTGGCACAAGTGCCTGCCTGATAAGTGCAAGGTTATGAGTTCAAACCCCAGGGCTGCCCCCCCCCAAATTGTCTTATTTATTTATTTATTTATTTATTTATTTATTTATTTGTATGAGGAATCAAACTTATGACCTCATGTTTGCAAAACGCAGGAGCTGTGCTGCTGAACTATATCTTAACCCCATTTATTTATTTAGTTAGTTTTAGAAGCATAAAACATAGTGTATACTTTATCTTTTCCTGAAGTCAAAGCCAAATTATCTTCACCCTTATACACATGGAGCCACTCTCGAGTACACCCACCTGCACAGGCCCGCACCCCCCCCCCCCATAGACCATCATTAAGATCTGATATGGTTCAGTGCGGGAGGCAACAATATATTCAGAAAATGTTACACACACATAAGCAAAAAGATGAAGTTGGTATCTTGCACACCAATCCAAAACTAACCCAGAACGTATCAGAGACTAAAATGTAAGAACTAAACTAGAAAAGTTTTCAAAGAAAATGTAGGGGAAAAAAAAAAAAAAAAAGAAAAAGAAAAAAGAAAGGGGCTGGGGAGATAGCTCAGTAGAATAAGCACTTGTTTGCTAAGCGCAAGGACCTGAGTTCAATCCCCAGTTCTGCAATAAAAAAAAAAAAAGAAAAGAAAAGAAAATGTAGCAGCAAATCTTCATAATCTTGGTGAAGAAAAACTTTGTAAAGTACGACAGCAAAACCACAAATAGCAAAAGAAAAATAGTCTGGATTTAGATCAGATAAAATATTTTGGGCTTCAAAGATTACTATCAGGAAAATGATAAGACAGCTCACAAAAAGAGAGAAAATACTTGTAAATGATATATCTGTGAAGGGATCTGTGTCTAGAATAAAGAAATCTTACCGTTCAATTATAAAATAAAAAGGCCTTTCTAGAAAGTGAGCAAAGTCAATAATGATTAGAAAAATTACCATGTTTGCCTCCTGTGCTCTAAATAACTACCATGAAAAAAAAAAAAAAAAAACAATAAACAGTGTATCAACTATTGGGAATGTACTACTAATGTAGTATGAAAATATCACATTGTTATTTCTTATTAAAAGTAATATATATGTATATTTTTTTAAAAGACAAGGTTTGTGAGTGGGAATTGCTCTAAAGAGGATACACAGGTTCGATCCTTGGCTTCACATTCCGCAAAGGCCTCAGTCTGAGGCGCGCTGAACAGGTGATGGAGTGCGGGCGTGGTGGCATGTGCCTGTAATACCCACACTTGGGAGGCAGAAAACAGGAAGATCACTATGAATCAGAGCTGTGTAGTGAGACCCTGAACAACAACACAAAAAAAATACGTGTTAGGGACATATGAAGATGTTATAATTCATTATGAGGGAAAAGCAAATTAAAAATAATGTGCAGTATTTTATACTCACTAGGAATAGGAAGGAGAAGACAGAGCAAGAAGAAGAAGAGAAAAAAAGAAGAAGAGGGGAAGGGGGAAGATAAATTATTGGTGGTATTCTTTGTTGGTGCTAATAAATCACTTGAAGATTTAGGGACTTAGAGGCCAGCCAAATAGCTTAGTGAATTAAAGCTCCTCTAAGCAGGCACAGGGGCTGGGGGTTTGATTCCCAGGCCTGCAGTGCTGGCCATGCCCCCAGGGCACAAAGAGACTGCAATTGAGACTGGGCCTGGTGGCACACTGCCTGTAATTCCAGTCCTTAGGAGACTGTAAACTGGTGGATCACTACTAGTTGATCTAGTAATGAGACCCTGAACACCCTGTAGACCTTTAAAAAAAAACCTTAGTGGGTTAAACAGTTACCCCCTCAAAGATTCTGGGGGTAAAAAGTGCAGAATCAGACTAGTGGGATGTTTTTGAAACAAGCTATCTTATATCTCTTAATAGGATGCTGGCAAGGCTATAGTTGCCTCATGGCTTTCCTGGGTCTCCGGTGGCCACATCTCTAGGAAGCAGCCATCAAGTAACTACTGCAGAGCGCCTTTGAGTTGCCACTCCATGGGCCTTTTCTGGTCATCATGGCAGCTAGCTTCCACTAACGCAAGCTATCCAGGGAAGCACAAAGTCCTTTGTGACTCAGTCTCCTAATTCATGCTCTGTTACCTCCACTTTATTCTAATTAGGAATGAATCTCTAGGTTCATGCTGCACTGAGGAAGAAAGTCATCTTGAAGGGTGGCGCGTGGAAGAATTTGCAGAGATGTTTGAAAACCACCCCAGGAGGCTACTAGTGTTTTCTGCCAGAGCCTGCCTCTGGTTTCCCAAACAGACATGCATGTTCTTCTCAAATGCAGGAAACGGGCTCACTATGAACCTCACCACATGCACGTGCACAGAGAAAAAGAGAAGACCCAGCCCAACCTGGCATCAGTCACACTGCCCAAAGAGTCTGAGTGGCAAAGAGTCCAAAAGGCCCAAATTGAGGCTCCCTGAAAGCCAGTAGGCAATAAGTTAAACGTTTTTAGGCACCAGCGCACTTACAATTTTAACTGCCGAAAGGGACAGAATCATTCCGCTAAACGTGTGCATTGGAAAAATGAAGACTAAATCGCCATTGCATACCAATTATCAGAGCACAGGGAGCACAAGTTGGTGAGACTTACTGCCCTAGATCTACAGGAAGCACCTTGGTTAATTTTTTTTTTTTTAAAGAATTTATTTATTTATTTATTTATTTATTGTTTCAGAACCTTTGTTTGTTTATTCACTCATTTTTATGGCTGGCTCAGCCAACCCCGAGGGCAGGGCTCACACAGCATGTGGTGCCGGGGATCAAACCGTGGTCCCGGAAGCTGCCCAAGCTTTCCCAAGCAGGGGCTTTAGACCACTGAGCCATCCCGCCAGGCCCCAGCACCTTGGTTAATCAAACCGATTCCTATTCATTCTCCCTCATCCTTTCCCTTCCCCCTCCCCCTCCTCTCTCTCCCTCCTTTTCCAGCTTTCTCTCGCTCTCATTGTCCTTTTTCTTTTCCTTCTGTCATTCCTACCTGTGAGATAGCCTTTTTAGAGACTGTATGGATTTTGAAATATTGCAACACAAGCTGGGCATGGTGGTGCACGCCTGTAATCCCAGCACTCGGGAGGCTGAGGCAGAAGGATCCGTGTGAGTTCGAGACCAGCCTGGGCTACAAAAGTGAGCTCAAAGCCAGCCTGAACTGCATAGTGAGACCCTGTCTCAAAAAGACAAAAAAAAAAAAAAAAAAAAAAAAGTATATATATTGCAACACAGTGTTTTATGTTCCAACAACCACAAACTGTTGTGAAGTCTGCGATCTGAGCTAGGTCGGTCCTTTCAGATATGTACCAAGCTTAATTTGTTTCCGTTCCATTTCACATACAAACTACCATAGCTGAAAGTCTTGCCAGACATGGTTTGCAAGCCAGCAGTCCCTGTTTTTATTTAGTAAGCTCTGTACTTTGTTCGTGTTTCTGGTCCTTAAATTAATGGCGGCTACCTTGAGATCATCTGAAATAATAGGCTTAGGCAGGGCGGCAACACAATTTATCACCTCTTGCTAGCGATATCACTGCTGCTTTATGACAAGGAAAAGAATCTTACCTCCTGCTAAACCTGCAGTTTCACGGTTACAGCTGAAAACTCCTTCAATTTTAGACATAGCAGATAACTTTGAACACTAAAAGGGCCAAGTCACTGGATCTTCTTCCATCAGAGTAGTTAGCAGGCACAGGCAGAGAATGCCTTTTAAAACAAAGATTTGATTTCAGATGGAGTTCATCTAATTCAGGAGAGTCTGCCAAAAAGAGCAAAGCACGGATCACCTCCTACCTGTGCAATGAATTTTTGCCCTTAATGTTGTAGCCTCTGTCCACAAGTAGCCTGCTTTGTAAAACAAGGAAGCAGCAGTCTACCCAAACAATGGTTTACTACCTACCATATTAAAAGTAGGCCCTCGTCACCCATTACCCAACTGCTTCCACTAAATTCGTGACATTTATACTATGCGGCATCCCATTTCTGATACCAATTACTACTACACCGGTCATGGTTCTTTGTTGCAACACAAAGTTCATGCTCCGTAGTTTAGACAAAAAGAGTTTATTATAACATCCCAAGTAGTTCTGCTGGGACCCAGAAACCAGGCTTGGATGCTTCAGCTGTGAGCACCACCCAGCCACCTGTCACTTACAGTCACTGATGCTACAGCTAAACATGGTACACCTCCATAGAGCTGACCTCGAACTGCCTCACATGCCAAACGGAATGCAGGTTCTGGGGCACCATGTTTGTATCCACTTCCCAGGAGTTAGGTTGGTGCACTGGGCTGGTGGAATTCAGATGCCATGCAAAAATCTCATGTCTCCTGAGCCTAACAAATGTGCTGTTCCTGCCCACTAGAAACAGCATGTCGTTCAGCGTGTCATGTCACAGCATCTGGTGCAATGGTCAAATGTTTATTTATTTATTTGTATTTTTAAGGAAGGTGTACAGGGTGTTTAGGGTCTCACTCCTAGATTGGACTCATAGCAGTCTGCCTGTTTACAGCCTCCCAAGAGCTGGGATTATACGCACGTGCCACCACACCTAGTCTCAACTGCTGTCTCAGTGGGCCCTGGGGGCAGAGCCAGTACAGTGGGACTGGGAATCGAACCCCTGGCCCCTGCATCTGCTCTCAGACACTTTATCCTGCTGAGCTATTTGGCTGGCCCTTATTTTTCTATTATAAAAAGGGACTTTCCTTATGTAGTGGGGACATGGAGGTGGGACCTGGTGTGTGTTGTAGTAGAGCTGGTATGTATGCCTGCTGATGAACTGATGTGTAGATCTGTCTTTTAATGAGAAAAATAAAATTCATCTATAGTTAAAAGATGGGTAAAAATCAAGAGAGAATGCAAAAGCCAAGTATCCGGTAGAAAAAGCAAGACCTGGGCCCAGCAGGATGGCTCAGTGGTCTAAAGTGCCTGCTTAGGAAAGCTTGGGCAGCTGCAGGGACCATGGTTCAATCCCTGGCATCACATGCTGTGCCAGCCCTGCCCTGGGAGCAGGCTGAGCTGGCCATAAAAATAAACAAACAAACAGAAGTTCTGAAACAAGAAAAATAAAATAAAATAAAATAAAATAAGAAAAAGCAAGACCTGTAGTTTCTGAAGCTCAGAATATATTTTGGATTATAAAAGGTACAATAATTCCTCCAACGATTACATTTTGCATTAAGTATATTTCATTGTATTGTAGCTCTGGGAACATCACTTAACAAGTACAGCATGTATACTACATGCTGAGTTTGTTGGAGAAAAGAAGTTCTTTTTGATAGGGTGAGTTTGCTTGTAAGGAAGAGGTATTTATGTAAATTAACTTAAAATAGGAACTACTAACATATAAAATTCATGAAATTTAGAGAAATGTTATTCCATCAGTCCTGAGGAGATGGTAGCTTTTGATCCTAGTTCTCAACCAATAGTATGCCTTGGTTCCTTCCTTAAAACCCTATTTGTCCAGTTTGCCAAAGAGAGCAATTGGTCAGCCAGTATGCTGCTACTTCATTTATAGCCAGATTCCATCCTAGTCTCACTGGTCATACCCACTGGAGGTGAGGGAAAGTTCACTTAGCAGGAAGAGTTGACATTCCTAAGTTTGTGAATAGGCCTGGTAAAATTAGAAGGGTAAGGTGGGTGTGACAGATCAATAAACTAATGTCTTTAATACAATCATTATCTTTTACATCACATAAATTAAAGCCTGTCATGTTACAACAACATCATTAATCTTATTTACAAACTACTTACAAATTAATGCTTGTCATTTTTATATTCCAATACATTAAGCATATTTATTCTTTCATCAGGTCTTTACTAATTGCCTACTAAGCATTAGGGTATTCTATAGCAAAGTCTCTTAACATCAAATACATTTAAAGAATCCTTCAGTCTTTCATTGATATTATTTGGTAGCACCCATAGGAGACATATAATGTATAGTTCAGCATATTCATTTTCACAGAACAGTTCAAGCAGATCTTATAGAGAAGTATAGGTTCATATTTTGGCAATTCAAAGATACATGTTTCATTATTTTTTGAATAAGATTGTTGTGATGAATTTACCAACATTCTTTTTTTTTTTTTTTTTTTTTCCTTACAGTCACCACTGATTAGCTAGGTCTCTTGGAATTATAATTTCTTATTATCAGAACATATTTTGCAGGGCTAATAATCTCCCAGGAAGTTTTATTAATTCTCAATGTGTCAACAAATAGCGTTAAGATGGAATTTGAGTAATCAGAAGCAGATTAAGGTTCCTTCTATGGAATAAAATTCATGTTTCTAACACAGGATTACTGTGAGCCACAGCACACCAGAAATATTTAGGTGTGTGTACCAAGAGCGGTGGTTGTTACCACTTTGGTCTTTTCCTTAGTATCAAGACCAACTTTAAAGAAAGCTGTGAAAGGTGTCAATCTTCTCTTTCTTTCTATTTCTTTCTTTCTTTCTTTCTTTCTTTCTTTCTTTCTTTCTTTCTTTCTTTCTTTCTTTCTTTCTTTCTCTTTTTGTATTTTTAGGGAAGGGCCTAGAGGGTGTTTAGTGTCTCACTTCTAGACTGTACTCATAGTGATACACCTATTTACAGGTGTATCCCAAGAGCTAGGATTATAGGCACACACCACCACACCCAGTCTCAATTGCTGTCTCAGCACCCCCCAGGGGGATCAAATCCCTGGCCTCTGCACCTGATTGCAGGCACTTTAATGCACTGAGCTATTTGGCTGACCCTTCGATCTTACCTTTGATGACAATACAGCTCTTTTTCCTAACTCACACTCTAGTGTAACACTCTTTCAGGTGCCCACTCACTTTTTATTTACTAAATTTCTTTGATCCTAACACATTGTTAGCAATCCACTCATGACCTCCTAAGAAAGAAGATTGCAACCAGTTAAACAATGGCTTGATCTTTTCTTTTCATATAGCATTCTAGTTTTGTATTTATTGAGTAAAGAATGACCCTTTTAAACATGTTCCTATACAGGTTTTACATTTTAGATGACACCAAGGTATACATAAAAGCACAATGTAAGTGAAAAACATTTTAGGTATCCCTGAAACTTTTTCATATTGAGTATGCTTTCTGAGAATCACTTTTGGCTTAGTCATCAGTCTTATTTTTTGAAGCATAATTTAATCCCTTGTGTCTTAAAAAATGTTAATGGTGGTATAGTATTTCTTAGGCATGCTCTATAAATGTCTCTGGGATATTTTTTCTCAAGTAATGGCCTCCAGGCAAGATGTTTTTTATGTTCACCATGATACCCATAGACAACACACATCCCCATTTCAGGGGAAAATCAAAGTTCAAAAGACAGATCAATAGCATATTACACAGACTCAAACATGGATATCTAATGTTACTTGACTACTTTCAAGGTGTTATTAAGCACACTGGTGCTTAATAACTGTCTCTTTACTCTTATTATGACAATGTAAGATAGGTCATGTAGGCATCAATTCTTACTTTACAGGAGAACAATGGATATGCCCCCAAGTTAAGAAACTTGAACCGATGGCACAAAGAAAATCAGTAGAGTTGGTAGAGTCCTGGCCCTTACTCAAGCATTTTGTTCACACTTCAAGGGTCCTGTTAGCATTTTATGATTCTTTTCATCATACTTATTTAATATTCCTAAGCTGTAATCCTCAACTTCTGTCTACTGGCAAGTTTAATCCAACCATTTACATGCCATGCTGTAAAAATGTTTCTGTGGAGATCTTTTGCTTTTTAAAATGAAATAATGGTAACCTTCTCTGAATTTATGGGAAAAAAATCAGCTACTAGTTTTCTAAATATTTTTCCCTAATCTTTTTCTTTAATACTAGAGTTTACTACCATTTGATGATTTTAGAATCTTATTTCATGTAGTATAAAATTTACAAAAGCCACAGTTTTAACTTATTGAAGCAACATTTCAGAGTATTATGGTAAGAGCTTTGCCACAAGTGTTATATTTCTTGAATAAAATACC
Organism: Myocastor coypus; assembly: GCA_004027025.1. NCBI lineage: Eukaryota > Metazoa > Chordata > Mammalia > Rodentia > Myocastoridae > Myocastor > Myocastor coypus. The sequence continues at coordinate 12,140 of PVJA010019984.1, read as the reverse complement.
CTTGATTTTGTTCTTTCTTTGAGAAGCCTAAGTTCTTCCTAGGTTTCTTGATCTTTCAGTGTTTCAAATACACTGTTAATAAACTGGCAAGTTATCATATCAAATGCCTAAGTCCTTAGGAAATTCACACAGAGTGGGTTGAAAATGGAGTTTTACAATACTGTGCAAGACAAAATAGTTGTCATTTTTTGCTAGCCAGATTTTTAAAATAAAAAAAAAAATCTTCAATTATGTAATATGCACAAAACATTCCAATTTCAAGGTATCCCTACCTGTGATCAACAATTTTTCGCAGCCCATTTTGAGGGGAGTAGCTCAATTCCACATCAAAGAACCAAATTTCCAGCTTTTTTTCTACCCATAAAAGAACTGATGCACTTAATTAATCTTTCCAGGAAGCCAGACAGACTCATTATTTCAATGCATTGTATGTTTAAAGCATGTATAACTTAATCTCGTTTGAATGATCTGTGAAAAAGAATTGACATAAAGTAGCAGAAAAGCTCTGAAGTGAACTGAACTATATAATTTGGGCATAAGCATTCTAAATATCACCTTTAAAGGAACTTGAAATGTATTTGATGCTGAGAGAAATTTTAATATAGATTTGAAAACTACTGAAGAGCATCTGGTGTCTTCATTTTGATGAAAACATGCTCACAGGGAAAATAGTGGTTTGTCTGTTAAGTCCAACACTAATGAAGCATTTGCTAAAATAATCTCTTTAATTTGGACCACATTTGGCAATAAAGTGCAGTCAGTGGATCATTTGCTTGTGTTTGGAGCCTTTGGAGTTAACGGAGCACAGCTAAGCCTAATATGGTAATGGACGCTTTGTGGAAACCTGGGCATCTGCATTTCTCATGCTCTGTTGTGCTCTACTCTGGTGAAGAGAGATAAGAAATGTTATGATGCTGGCCTTAAAGGATTCTCATTGACATATCTAAGCAGCCTGAGCCTGCGCTGTCTCATTTCATCATGTTCTACTTCTACATATCTTTTGGATCAAAGGCACAATGACTATAAGGGTTAGGTGGGAAATAAGGACTAGTGACACCAACGAAGTCTCAGAAAGTTGTTAATTAATGTTCTAATATGATGTAAATGCTTTTCCAACTAGCCTACATTAGCCCTTATGAAAATACAGTACTTCTGGTGTGTGAAAAAAAAAAAAAAAACTAACACAGTAGATAAAAAGAGTAGAAAGTAGAATTAACACATTCATCATGGTACACATACTATCATTTTATAAAAATGCAGTGGTGACAGAATTTTCATTGGTTATCATTTCTATGTGATTGTTTACATTTTATGTAAATATGTGTGAATACACACACAGAATTCTCTCCCCACACACATTATGATGTGCTTCTCGTTTGCATTAAGTTAGGTAAGTGACTAGTGCAAATAGGTAAAACAAAACAAAAAGAACTATATTTTCAGCTTCTCTGACACTCTAAAACCATGCTTTATTAAGATACTTATATGTAGAAACAGTGTCATCGTGTTCAGAACTTTCATTGGTTTTGGGGTTTTGTACAATTAAAAGAACAGAGTTATGACCTTTTAGTCACTTGGGCCGTTTTCATGGGGTGAGATGGTCTTCCTTCTATTCTGCATCTCTGAAACTTTTTCTGGAAGAGCCAGCTCAAATAGCAAATAATGAAAGATACTTTTCATTCCACCTAATATACTTCTTATCAATGCTTACTTTGAATAGCCTTACATACGGTCACATTTCCTTAAGTCCCTTGTCCTTTAGACTGAAGATACTAGAAGTCGGGGACTTCCATCTGTGAGCAGCAACAGAAGCCATGGAGGCAATAGCATCTGAAGGCGCTATAGTGGGGAGATGGCAGGGTGGCAGGTGCCATTGTAGAAGGAACGCTGCCATCAACCATAACAAGGGTGGGATAGGCAGAGACGACAAAGAACAGTGGAGTCAGAGGAGCCGTCAGTGACTGACAGGGTTAGGCTCTTCCACTAGGGACATAGGCTAGATCGCAGTACCATGATGCTTTTCATATCATTACCAGCTTCTAGGTTAGATTTTTTGACATTAATATGCGATCATGTAACCTGAGAATACATTTTTTTTTCCATAGAGGGGCAACTGAATAAAATTTACCATTTAGCATTACTGCTCCTGACAAATCCTTCTTTATCTCTAACACTAAGAACATCATTTCCCAGGAATCTACTTAGTTAAGAATCAGAAACGCTACTAGGTTGGTGTGAAACACTTAAAGTGTCAAAGACTATATAACAGATATTCAATAAATATCTGATAAGTGAGTGAATAATAATAAGTAATATTGACTTGGAGTGTATAGGTCAGCCATGGTGGACAATACCTTATAAACATTACACCAATTTATTTATTTATTTTTAAAATATGTATGCATGTATGTATTTGATACAGGCCCTCACTATGCAGTTAAGACTCGTAGGGATCCTCCTGTCTTAGCTTTCCCAGCACTGGGATTGTAGGCATGTGCCACCATCCTGGTTTTGGTGGCCGGCACGGTGTATCCAGGGTTCTGGGGCCTGCACAGCATGTGGTACTCAGATCCTGGCACTTTCCAGGCAGGTGCTTAGACTGTCAAGCTATCTCCCCAGCCCTAAGTCAGTTTATTGTATTTTCTCTGATTCCTACTTCATGGCTGAGTAAATTGGAACTTGAAAAATGAAACCACTTGCTTAAAGTTGTGTGGCTTGTGTTAAAATTGGGATTTGAACTAAAGAAACCCATATCATGTGCTGGAACTCTTAATTCATATTTTTCCTGTATCAAAAACACACAAGAATGACTGACTGAAAGTTACATATGATAAGAAAGAATTATTCTTTAGATTAATGATGCTTCTAGAGTACAAAACTGAGTTATGGAGTACTGAACTAGACGAACAACTACTTTCCCTTAGGTCAGTGAGAAGAAAGATTTGTACAAATAGTGTTTAGAAAAGTTGTGCCTGCATCTTGCACTCTGAACAACTACTATGAAGACAACAACATGCACTGCAATAATTATTGTGGCTGTCCTACTAATGTGGTTTGAAACTGTCATTGTTATTTCTGTCTCCTTAAAATTCATAAAATTTTAAAAAATACAGAACTGGTTAATTCAAGGGTTCATGGCATTGGCTAGCCTTGTAAACAGTTGGTTTATAAAATAGCAACTGACTTTTGCATATTTTTTCATTTGAAATTATTCGTAGATGGCACGCTCTATCAATTTTTCCTAATATTGTTTTTAATCTTAGTGCATCTATAGGATAAAAGGAAATTTATAAATTAATAAATTAACTAACTAAATAAATAAATAAAATTTTGGGGGGTACCAGGAATCCAACTCAGGACCTTGTTCTATCTGCATCCTCAACCCCTATAAATTTTTTAGAATTTAAATACAAAATGCATTTTGAAGAATTAAACAAATTAAGGTTTACTGAAAATGTTAGTGTTTAATTATTGGACCAATCTTACATACCTATATCTATTAATCTAAACAGATTTGATGATGAAAATATGTAATACAACCATTGTGAAATTTTTGTTCTTGTTTTGAAATTCTGTACTATCTATACTCTTGCTTGTTACCCTTTTTCTATCTTTGTTTTTGCTATTTTTACTCTTTAAAATTTTAAATGTTAAAAACAAGGAAATTTAAAATGGAGACTACATCAGCAAAGAATGATAAGTGCGACACCATTGCTACCTGTTTTCAACTGCAAAAGTATCTCTGGAAGCCAACAGTACCTTCTAACATGTCCTGATGTCATCATAAGGCTTTGGGATCTATTTAGCTGGTTCATAATCTTACCAGCTTATCTCTGCTTCCAATCATCCACTGAACCTTAGGGTTGCCTTATGATGCTATTACAATTAAAGGTCTCATGTCTCATATAAAAAGTGTCTTAGTGCCCAGGGTAGTGCCCAAAACTTGCTACCTTGAACTACACTAAGTGATCCATTTCAAACTGATGTCGCTGCCCCATTTTTCTGACAAGGTCATTTTTCTTAACATTGACTTATAGCACTGAGCTATCATACCAGTGGCTCAGAGGTTCTGATCTTTTTAATTTTTCCCAAGAGTTCAAGTCAAAGCTCATGATTTCAAAGTATGATGGCAAGAAAGTATTTCCATTCTGCCAGCTGCAATGTCACAGTGAAACCTACTGTGTTTTGCAGGTATCAGTTACTGTCTGGGTCCAGAGAGATTTCAATTATAGGAGGAATGGGAATAGTTTTGTTGTTTCTCATAATTTTTCTTTCAATTTTATTACCACCTCTCTTTGTATCATCCCATACTTTGCTCTGCTTTTAATTTCAAATTTACCTTCTTTCATAAGTCTGTATTTTTCCCACTATTAAATTTTAGATAAGTCATTGCCCGATATTTTCTTAGACATCTCAAAGTAGTAATTAAGAATTGCCACTTTAAAAAATCTTTTTTTTTCATCATTTTGTGACATTTATGTTTTACCCCCTTTGCTACTGCTTTTTAGTCCTTGTTTTTTTTTTTTTTTTTTTGGTGGAACTGGGGATTGAATTCAGGCCGTTGTGCTTGCCAGGCAAGGGCTTATTTTACTGAGCCATCTCCCCAGCCCCTAAAAAATCTTTTTTTAAAAATAACATTGATTTCCAAATAGAAGAGGTTGTTTCCTATGGCTGTAATAGAGTTAGGCTAGGTCACCATCATTGTCCCTTCCTCTGTCTGCTAGTTTGTCAAACAAAAAGGAGACCAACTGCTCTGAGTAAAACCTATCAATTTCTACTCTTCAGCGTACGACAAAACCTCAGTCCAAATAGCTGGAAGAACTGTGTGCATGAGGGGCTGAGGCATGGACTGATTAGTTGATGTAACTGAACAGCCTAGGTGTAAGGGGACAGCTGAGGCAAGAGCTGTAGTCATGTCTTGAAGTCCTTACTTCCTTTTAAATCTCTCCGTTAGATGCAGCTCATCATCCTTGTCATGTCAGCTCTATTCTCAGGTTTATTCATAGAAACAAGACGGCAGAGAGTTACCCCAGACTTCAAATCCTAGTCCAGGAGAGAAGAAAAAATCAATTCGTCAAATCGCAACCATCAACTTTCTAAAGTTAAGAGTCCCTGGCTTTGATCTACCTTCTGCCATAATGTCACTGGGAGCCAACTCCTGTTCCCAGGAACACGTAGTGCTCCAGTTGCCAGTTCTGTGGGACTTCTTATGGCAACTGCTTGCTCCACTGCATGCCACCTCTACTGTGAAGGTTGCAGTTTTTTTCTCTGCAAATATTGTGCAGCAGTGAGGTGGGAGAAGGAACGGGCTCCACAGATAAGTACCTCAGAAACAGTTATTAAATAGGATGAACAAATTCGGAGCGCCTGCTAAATAATAGGCATCCACAATCTGCCGTTTCAAGCATCTGTTCTATGCATTCATTTCTTTACATATTACTTCTTACTCTTTCCAGTAGTTCAAGAAGCACCTTCAATAAGCAGTCTTTGCTATGATTTGCCATTCTTTGCTGGGGAGCAGTAATCCTTCTATGTTTACTCTGGGATCATGCACACACCATTTTACTTTTTGGTATTTATGTGTTATTAAGCTTGATTGCTGTTATTTTTATTGGGTTACTGTCCTGAACCCTAAACTGCAATTCAACACCTGCTACTCTATGTGCACCTTCATGTCTTTATTGCCCATATTTCAGCCATAAGGTTAGAAAGCTGAATGAGTAGTAAGGAAGCATAGAAGTAGTGCATTATGCCAGTAATACTTTTGGAGGATAGAAGAAAGAAATCCAGTGCTTGGGAGTAACTGGAGTGCATTTGTACAAAAGGAGAGGAATGGAAAGAAAAATAATAAATTAAAACAATTCATTTAATCACAACACTCCACTTTTTTTTTTTTTTACAAAGGCTTTTTATATGTGCAATTAATAAAAAAATTTTTATTTGAATTTGGCCTCTCCTTTATGACCATGCCCACTGGACCTGTTAATGAATTAGAAAAATGATTAAGTGGCAGGTGGCAGAAGAGCTAAGGATGTGAATCAGAGTCTAGATAACGCACAAGCTCAATAATGAGGGCTAAGTAATTGATACATGGGTGCATTCCATACACAAACAGAGGACAACCGCACACACAGCAGGACATTATTGTTACTAATAGTCTCAGGTTACAAACTAATAGCCACCAAAAATAAGTTTTACATTTGGTTCTGATAATAATGCAGTCCACATTTTGAGACAGTATGTTCTAAAATCTTTCTTTCTTCCTTTCTTTCTTTCTTTCTTTCTTTCTTTCTTTCTTTCTTTCTTTCTTTCTTTCTTCTTTCTTTCTTTTTTTGTCTTTTTGAGACAAGGTCTCACTATGTAGTTCTGGCTGGCCTTGAGCTCACTTTTGTAGCCCAGGCTGGTCTTGAACTCGCACTGATCCTCCTGCGTCAGCCTCCCGAGTGCTGGGATTACAAGTGTGTGCCACCATGCCCAGCCTAAAATACTTCTTTTCGAAGTCTTTGGATATACTTATTTTTTTTTCTGCTGGGCAAAATACCATTGGACAACAAGAATGGAAAAACTTGTCACATATTTATTTATGCAATATTATATATACCCATCATGGGTACTATGCAATTTCTGAAACTCATAATGTCTGCTCATGGCTGTCAACTTAAAAGATGTACATAAGAGGGCTGGCCAAATAGCTCAGCATCTTAATGGACCTGTAAGCAGGCACAGGGGCTGGGGGCTTGAATGCTGGGCCTGCTATGTCAGCCCCACCCCTGGGGCACACTGAGATGGCAATTGAGCCTGGGCTTGGTGGCGTGCACCTGTAATCCAAGCTCTGTAAATCCTGTCTGTAAACAGATGGATGACTACGATCTCGATCTAGTAGTGAGAACCTGAACATCGTATAGACCCTTCCTTAAAATAAATAAAAAAGTAAATAAATAAATAAATAAATAAATAAAGATGTACATACAAGGAAAGTAGATCTTTCTTTCTTAGCTACCCAGTTCTCTCTAGAAAAATATGCACACGTTTGGTAAATTTGCTATTGCCATAGAAATATTTATAAACATACACATATTATACACTATATGCATTTATAATCTCCAACTTTTAAAATTATTCATATGCGTTAAAATTTACAACAGCTAAATTAGTAACAAGGTATTTATGAATAAGTTTCTAATATAAATTTAACATTTGTAAAAATAGTAGTACAATCTTTCTTATTGCAGGCATAAAATTACCAAACCCAAAACTTTGTCCTGATCTGTAAACATAGGAAAAGTAATACAAATTAAAGCACCAAACAGAAAATCATTTCTACCAATCCAACAAGTATCAATAAATATGTAATATGGCTAATATATTAATGACAATAATAATATACAATATAAAAACTATACTACCTATTATCAATTAAAGACAAAAATCTGAGAGTCTTCTTTGTGTTTTTCTCTTTCATCCATACTGAAATCTTGCTCACAGCAAGGTTTCACTTCACAGCAAGGCTTGCCATGTTGTACTGTAGGACAACTGAGCACAGTGATGCAGGCCTGTAATCCCAGGACTCAAGAGGCTGGGGCAGAAGTAACATTGCAAGTTTGAGGCCAGCCTGTACTACAGAGTGAGCTCAATGACAATGTAAAGAGACCCTGTCTCAAAAAGGCAAATGAATAAATAAACAGCATATATATAAATTTTCAAAGGAAACGGTTAAGTTGTACCCAGATTCCTAATACTCAGCAATGTTATGATAAAACTATTTATTGTTTTACACTATGATTTGAGTAATTTGTAATATGGTGATATATATATATATATATATATATATATATATATATACACAATACACATCCAGTAGTACCTTGTTTTTCATTGTCATAATATGTTTTGAACTTTATCAGTAAGTAATAAGACATAAAATTACAAGTGATACAGAATTTCACTTACTAAGGTGACATGAATTTCACGGTATTTCTTGTGATGCCTTCTTACCAGGTATTCACATCATCCAATATAGGCATGCAAAATCGGAAGAAGAAACAAAAAACCTGTAAAGAAATATATGAGCAATCAAGAAGATGAAAAGGAGAAACAATTGGAAAAAAGAGACAAAACAAATTACTCTCTGCTCCTTTCCAAACACCAACAGTGATGCACAGCAAGTTGTCCAAACCCTCCTGCTTACACAGATAGATAAGTCTCTTTCCTGCACTTCCTCTCCTGTCCTCCTCCTCAACTCGGTAACTCCTGCATTTTGAAGAGGTCCATTTCCTTTCACCAGTGCCTATCGTGCCTTTCAGACTCCGTTTTCTCTTCCAGGTCCTCTCACTGAGGAGACAATAGGATGTTTGCACATACAGGTCTGACTCATTTCACTTAAGGGTATGGTCTCTAGTTGCATTCATTTACTGACAAAAGACCCAAATTTATCCTACCATGACTTTCTGAATGCTCAGTATATGCCAGCCACTGTGATATATAGCCTTTCATTTCTGATCTTACGTGTATATGTATATGATACATATATGAGTGAATTTATATACATCATGTATATGTGTATGTTAACTAAGTCTAGAAGGATATATCTGAAAATTCTTATATAGTTATTTCTAAGGAAAAGTGGGATTATTTTCACTTTTGGTTTCTTTCCCTCAATTTTCTGCAATGAGAATGATACAAATCCACAAAATGCCAAAAGGAAAGTTGCCAAATGATAAGGGTTACAGATACCCAAGTAGAAAATGGACCCAGAGAGACAAAGAGCGGAGCAATAGATCAGAGGTTGGGCAGGAATCCAGGACATGCCCAGAATAAGGAGCCATTGTTAATGGTTCTGCTGGGACATGCTGACACTTTTCTAAGATAATATGGATACTGTGAAATCTGGGGAGCACTCTGGGTAGTATATCTGATAGGTATTGATGTGACCAGGCATTTATGTGCTGTCTAAAGTGAAATGTCTTGGTCGGTTGTACTAAAGTCTGCCTGGGCAAAAATTCCACAGGTCTGAGGACTATTTAGAGACAAATCTATTATACCAGGCTCGACTCCACTAAGCTCCAAGGCTTTGTGCTGGCTACTTGGAGTGGTACAGTATGCAGCTAAAGGAATGTAAAAAGCAGAGCTTCTTTATCCTATCTGTAGTATTCTGATTGCTTAGGCTTTCCAAAGCAACAGTGTTTAAGTGCTTTATCATCACTTGCTTGAAGACTTGATCATAAACTGGTATGGACTGCTAGAATTTCCTGTTTCCATACACAGCACTGGTTTTAGACAGAAGTATGTTTCTAGGGTTGTAAGCATAGGGATTCCTTTTTTCAGGATGCTCTGGCAGTATCAGCTGAAGTGTTGGCAGGAGGTTAGGCGATGGCCATGTCATTCTATGAATCCCACCTCTAAACATCTCAATATACATATAATTGATATCAGTGCCAAGATGGTCTATTCACATTATATCAACAATAGTCTCAAACTTAGGAAAGGAGCTTAGTTATATACTTGAAGATGATGTCAACATTCTTTGGTCCAGAATTATTAGAATCAACTATTGAAACATTTAGTGGAACCATAGTGCATTTCTCTGGAAAATTGTCACCTGTTTGCCACCCTCGGAGATGAAGGAGTCAGTTTGCAGATTCAAGCGTGGGATGGTGGTGTCACATGATCCAACCACTCTGCCCTGGAGTTGGTCCTAGTAAACAGGATCCCAAAAAATGGATCTCAGTACAATGAGGGAATACGTGGAAAACAGATATATCTATTCTTTCGCAAAAGCGGTACCATTAGGTCTAATGGATTTTCTATATTTATCTGCATCTACATAATGTTAAATATGTAGACAGTGGATCTGCTTGTTGAGGACACACTCTTACAAGGGGTAAAGGCATCTGTGCAGAGCTATTCCCATGCACACTTCGTGCCTCCAGATTTTCCAACTTGGTCTCCCCAAGAGCATTATGGGGGAATGGATCTGTTTCAGAACAGTTGCTAAATTCAGCTGGTCAGTGTTTCTCCAAAGTATGTGTCTGATGACTGTAAGTCTATCAAGGGTCAGAGCAGGTCAATGTGCCTCCATATCTTTGATTATATGAGATGTGGAGTGTTCATCTCTCCTACCATGTGGGGGGATAAGATGTGGAACAGAGCCTGGCCTGCTCCTGTCCTCGATGGGCTGAGTGGGTCTTGGATTTGGTACGTGCACCGAAAATGGCCCCACTGTTCTAGCTTGTCCATGCCTGATCTCAGTGGCGAGAGGAGCTAGCAAGCTTGACCTTTTCCCTTTTTCCTTTCTAATTATAATCTCTAGGTACCGAGCAAGAAGATTAAGGAAAACCTCCAGTGTCTTGCTTTGAGAATGAGAAGGAGAGGAACAGGCAGGTCAGCAGGGTTCACTGGGTCATGGAACGAGTAATGATACTCAGACAAGACTGGCAGGAATCTTAACCAAATTGCCAACTTAAGTATTGTTTATGTCAACAAGGGGCTGCCAGTTAGGCCATTCAGTGCCAATGCTTCCCGCCTCTCAGGAGCACAGTGACACTGTAAATTATATATATGAACTAAGAAATAGGTCACAGACTACTCGATTGTTTATTTTGATTTGAGCATAAGCTAGAAGCAAAGAACCATCTATGAATAAAAGTATCTCTTGTAGAAGACAAAAAATACAATACAAATGATAGCAAGAATAAAGCAATTTTCTTGTGAAGTTATTAAAAAGGTTGTTTCATAAAATATTATCATATAACAATAAGACCTCTAACTAAATCATCACATGTACAACACTGAGTCTTTTACCTGTCTAGATTATTGACCACTGCATAGCTTACACTTATCTTATTGATCTAGTAACATAAAAAAAGATAACATTTTCTAAAAAAGGATGACTACTTTTTTAATATCAATATATGTGTTTGACTTCTGTCAAATTAGTTTTAGTCATCATAAGTTATTTTAAAAACTATTGTTTTATACTATCAGAATGCAAATCCATTGATCTTTCTGGAAAAATTACAGTAAAACATGTTTAGCCACCCTTCCCATGACCCAGCTCTATCTGTCTTTTTTTTTTTGTCTTTTTGAGACAGGGTCTCGCTATGCAGTTGAGGCTGGTCCTGAGCTCACTTTTGTAGCCCAGGCTGGTCTCGAACTCGCACCGATCCTCCTGCCTCAGCCTCCCGAGTGCTGGGATTACAGGCGTGAGCCACCATGCCCAGCCTCTATCTGTCTTGGAAGGAAAAAATTCTTCAAAAAATGATCAAACTCATTATTAAGAAAAATGGTTCTTCAAATCTCCATTGATTGCCAAAAAAACTATTACTGTGAAAAGAGAAATCTTCAATGACTCCTAAAATAATTGACTGGACATATGTTATGTGTGACCCAATGACACAAGAAAGAATTTCATTTAATCAACAAAATAGATCTTTCACATAAAAATTGGCCTCTTATAATGACATACAATAATCACTAGTTTTATAGTGAACTCCAATGTTAAAGAAGTCCTCCTAAAAGCAATTGGATTTTAAGTGATCTCTTTTTTTCTATATATATATATATATATATCATCTGACTCACCTGCTGCCCAAACTAAATTGTTTAATCAGTTACAGCATGGACTCGATGGCCAGAGGAGCGTCCTCAAGCTAGAGAAGCTTTTGGAGAGTGGCCTGTCCACTAACGACATGCCAGGTTAAAGATGCAGGATCTGCTTGCCATTGCTTGCCTGGGATTTAGCAATCAAACTGAACAGAAAAGATAACCACCATCAACTCTTTGGGATATTTGCTGCTGTTCTCATTTTATTCTATTTTGTTTTTAAGAGTAGATTGAGACTTAGGACTCATGAACCACAATCCAGCAGCGCTCTCTCTCTCTCTGTCTCTCTGTCTGTCTGTCTCTGTCTCTCTGTCTTCACTCTCCCTACCCCCTTCTTCCTCTCTCCCTCCTCTACCGCTCCTTCCCCCTCCCTCTCCTTTTCTCCCCCTCCCCCTTTCTTTCTCTCTCCCTCCCTCCCCCTCTCCCTCCCCTGTCTCCCCCTCTTTCCCCCTTGGATATCTTATCAAAACATATAAGAAGTCAGTTGAAAGGAAAACTCTGATTCTATGGTGAGAGAGGGAAGGAGAGATGTTTAGTGT